>CAUYON010059580.1:0-74129 GCA_963573935.1 Arctocebus calabarensis | reverse complement strand
CTTTTTTTTTTTTTTTTGAGACAGATTCTCACTGTGTCACCCTCAGTAGACTGCCATGGTGTCACAGCTGACAGCAACCTCAAACTCTTGGACTTAAGCGAATCTCTTGCCTCAGCCTCCCCAAGTACCTGGGACTACAGGTACCCACCACAGTGCCCAGCTATTTTTTTTTTTTGAGATACAACCTCAAGCTGTCACCCTGGATAGAGTGCCATGGCATCACAGCTCACAGCAACCTCCAATTCCTGAGCTCAAGCGAGTCTCTTGCCTCCACCTCCCAAGTAGCTGGGACTTCAGGCGCCTGCCACAACGCCCGGCCATTTTTTGGTTGCAGCCGTCATTGTTGTTTGGCGGCCCGGGTTGGATTCAAACCCGCCAGCTCAGGTGTACGTGGCTGGCACCTTAGCCCGTTGAGCCACAGGTGCTGAGCCCCCAGCTATTTTTGTTGCAATTGTCATTGTTGTTTAGCTGGCCCAGGCCGAGTTTGAACCTGCCAGCTCTGGTATATGTGGCTGACGCCATAAGCACTGTGCCACCGGCACCAAGCCTAAATGTTTTCCTTCTTAAAGACATTGTCAAGAGATGAAAAGATAAGCCACAAACTGGGACAAAATATTTTCAAAATACATGCCTGATAAAAGGTTGTTTTTGAAAGCATACAAAAATACTTTAATGTTTTGTTTTTAACCAACAAATTGTGCTTTGTATTCTGATCTGCTGCATTATTTTTTCCTTTGCATCAGAGGTCAAATACCATAAATATAAGCTGAGGAGCCCGAGGAACTCATGGGAGAAAAGGAGGGAACCAAGTTACTTATCAATTATGTACATGATACGCCGTGTTCACCATGCCACCTTATATTTTCTAGAGCACACCAGACAGAAAAGAACACTGAATTTTTGCCATTTGGTTGTAATAGACAACAGAGGAATACAGACAAAAATTGTGTACAGCACTTCAACTCCTGCTGACAAAAACCCCTGGTAGGTCTCTTTTCTTCCCTTCCGTGGAGATTGTGGAGCTGTTGTCAAAGATGGCACAGAAAGAGCTGAAACAGATTGGGTCCCAGAAGACTAACCACCACCTCACTAGACTGTGAAATAAGCTGGGAATCATTGTTGTTGTTTACTCCACTGATATTTCAGAGCTTTGGTTACAGCAGCAAGCCTGCTCCAACTAATGCATCACTCCCATCCCACCTCCCCAGCTCCTGAGACTCTCCCTGCCCCTGCAGCTAGAGGCCCCAGGGCACCCAGAATCACAAGCCTCACAGTCCATCACAGACCCTGAAAGGGCCGGACAACATGACTCTTGACTGGGGCCTGACAAGGCAGAAATTGTTCTTGGACCTAGCTATGCCTACCATTCTTCAGCCCAGTTCGACTTCAAAGAGCATCCCCGTGAAATCTGGCAAAGAGAAAAGAAGAGGAAATGAGGTTTGATCAAAAAACTAGTCTGAGATTTCTCCTTAGAGGGGACTCTGATTCTGATCATAGCAGCCTTCAAGACTGTGGTGGTTGACAGGTGAGTGGGTGAGCTCCTTCGACCTCTGCAAGGCCGGTGTAGTGCACACCCAGGATGCCCCACGTCTCCGAGGTTACCAGGGACCCAAGAGACCTGAGTGCTCTGTCCTGGATGCCCAACATCAGTTCTATCCTCTCACAGATGCCCACACAGCATTGACCTGCCACTGGTGTTCCATTTTCTTATAGATGTGGGCACAGAAGGAGAACAGGGGGAGCTTTGCTGCCTAGGACAGCAGGACTCAGCAACTAAAGCATTCAGAGACTACTCTAATGCTCTCCACCACTCAGGGTGCAGCTCCCTCTGTGAAGTAAGGTTTTGTTCAATTATTCCGCCAAGCTCCTTTTATGAATCCAGGTGTCTATTATTTTCAAACTGATCATGTTTTATCTGCGCAGCTCTCTCTCTTCTCTGTAGGCACAGATTTTTAACCCTTCCCATCCTAACACAATTTGCTGGTCCCACTCTCAAAACCAGCAGAGATTGGAAGGAAAAGAGAAGAGCCAAAATTCTCTCTGTAACTGATTTTATCACTGTGAATCTAATCACCTCACATCTGAATGTGAACCTGAATGTGACCTGAGGAGAAAGTGTCAACAGAACACACCAAACAGAAATAGCCAGATGTGGTTGGTCTTATAACTCTAACTACCTCTCCCTTTCCAACCCCATGTCCACTGCCTACATTTCAAGACTCATTTCTAATTCAAATCAGTGCAATAGTAGCATCACATCTTCCTAACATCTGCCTTGTCCAAAGGAACAGATTGTTCACTTTGCTACTTGGTGATCATTTTGAAAAACACTCCTCTGCATAAAATCCACAAGTGACTTCTCATTGCTTTCAGGATCAATTCTGAATTCCTAAACATGGCAATGAAGGTATTTTTTTTTCCCAGCTACAAATGCTTAGTTTATTTAGTCATACAAATGTGTAACTATACAACTAACTATACAAATTAAATTGGGAAAGTAAAAAACAGACTTTAAAACGGTTTTATCGAAAATTTGTTTACTTTATAATCATACAAAAGAAAACTATCTTAAGAATTTGGTATCTGGCTCGGCGACTGTGGCTCAACGGGATAAGGTGCCAGCCACGTACACCTGAGCTGGTGGGTTCGAATCCAGCCCGGGCCCGCCAAACAATGACACAATGACGGCTGCAACCAAAAAATGTCCAGGTGTTGGAGGTTGAGCCCAGGAATTGGAGGTTGCTGTGAGCTGTGATGCCACAGCACTCCATCCAGGGTGACAGCTTGAGGCTCTGTCTCAAAAAAAAAGAAATTGGTATCTGTTTCGTGCTAGTTACAGGTGTTTTCTAAATAACCACCATAGTATTTGGGGATTTAAATTTTCCTCTTAGTGTCACAGGAAGGAATTATTGACATCACTGCATTTCCTTTTATCTTGCTTGGCATTTGTCATGGTGAATAAACAAGCTTCATTTAATGATCGTAGAAAGAGAGAGACTGTTAGCATGTTTATCCATTAAGGTTATACTAGTTTGCGGCCAACGTAATGGCTGCATTTTTCAACATTGTTACCCTGGTTACTTCTACTAAACATGGCAATGAAGGTATTTTTTAATTTGGTTTTTTCCTCTTTGATTTGAGATCCCATCATACCCTCTGCACTGTGCTTCAGTTTTCTAAACTATTCTTAACACTCCATGTTTTCACCTCTGTATCTTTGCATATTTGCTTCCCTAACTTATCCATCGGGTAAAACTCCTGTGTATTCTTTATCTTCAAAAAAATATGTCCTTAAGTCTCAAAAACTATGTCCTTAAGTCACCTCTCCGGGGCAGATGTCACTTCTATAGACTGTCACATACATGCTATTATAATACTGATTACATCGTGTTATAATTACCTATTTACTGTTTCCTTGTTCCACTGACCTGTGAGTTCATTGACTGGAAAGACAGCATTTTATTTTTTCCACAAACTGGCTTAGCACAGTTTCTGGTACCTAACTCATATTCGATATATGTTCACAGAAAAAAAATGGAAGAAGGAAAAGGAAGTAAGGGAGAAACAGAGGGAGCAGGAAGAAAGAACGGAGGGAGGCATGAGAGAAAGAAGGAAAAAATGAAGGAAAGAAAGGAAGGAGAAAGAATGTCACTTGGCCTAGCATTGAGACCTGGGTCCTAGCAGTTAAGAGGTGACTGGAATGCTGCAAACCAGAATGAGGGTAGAAACACGTGTATAGAAAATACATCTGTAGTTTTGAGCAAAATGGGTCCCAGGACTAGACAAGAATCCTAGATAGGATGTTATGTTATTGAAATAAGGTTGGCAATATACCCTGAAGTAAATCTACCTAGACATAAAATACATATGACATAACAAAGAAGTTCCTTTTGCCATTTTTTATAACAATGAATACACATTACATATCACATAGCATTAATCGTATTAGGGCAAAAGCAGGCCTTCTCCTTAGAACTTGTTGCAATAGGGTGAGTCATTGCAGCACGTCATGTCCACAGCAATATTGCGATTCAGGAGCCTCATGGAAGCACACAGGCTACTACAACTCTGGTGTCCATAGGAAACAATGTCATCTACAGAAAGGCAGAGAAGATGGTAAGTGAGACCCCAGAATCTCAGGCTACAGATACAGAGGTGTGAGGCCCAGTCTATCCTGCACACAGCGTTCAATAAATCCTGCTGAGTGAATCAGAGGGTCAGTGCATCAACATTCAACAAAGGATACGGAGCAGATGGCCCAGCCACTGAGAACTCAGGCTGCTTGTGCAGGGTAAGCACCTGCCTCCAGTGACCAAAAGGCCTGAGGTCAGGGTCCAGGGCCAGTTCTGGGGTTCCTGAGCCAGTTCTGGGGCTCTGTGAATTAGAGTTCCACACCCCACCCAACAGAAGGCGGCCAGGGCTGAAAAGACAGGGCACTAACCACCCCCATTGCCTCCTCCTCACCAGAGAGTCCACCATGCTCAGATCCACTCACTGGATCCTAGGAACCCAAGTCCAGTCACACGCAGAACCCCACAGAAAATCCCTGAATCTCTTCCAGGTTAGTTGGCCAATGAAGTCCCAATGGCAGCCCAGTACCAGAACCAGAGAACACCACCACACTCATTTAAGGGAAAGAAAAATGCACAAAACGTTTCTTCCCCTACCTGTACTTCTCTCACTCCCTGAGTCTCTGAGGAGTCTCCCCCTAAATCCTATAGCCACCGTGCAGTCCCTCGGGCACAGGTGGCTGTGTGGGCCCCCTGGGCAGTTCGTACACCACGAAGATGAACTCTTAGCTCCAACTTCAGGCAAGAGTCACCACCGTCCAAGATTTCTCGGCACCACCTACCTTCATAGACCTTCCTCAGCAGGCACTGCTGCCATTCCCGCGTCTCGCAGGAGCCTCCCCCACTCTCACAGACCCCATCAGCATTGACTCGCCAGCACTCATGACACTGCAGAGCTGGAATGTGAAAATCAACAAAATGAGGCTCTTGGCTGGCCCAGGCCTGCTGCTGCTCAGGAGAGGTCCCCCTCCAGCCCAGGCGCAGCTTAGACAAGGGCTGGTGCCACCTGGGGGCAGGGTCTGCCTGGGCACAGATGGGACCTCTGTACTCCCAGGGCAGGACTTTCCTGGGACAGTAGGAAGGTCACATTGATGTTTAGCATTATGGGAGCCAATGACACCTCACTCGATACCCACCACCGGGGCCGGTGGCCACTCCTGTTTTCCCTATAGGCCCTCATTGCCTTTATCTTCTACAAAGAGGCCTCCTTGCTCCACTTTCAACACATTTTAGGGCTCATGGAAAGAGAGTTTGAGGAATTGGGGAGGATCAGGTGTTAGCACTAGCAGGAGAAGGGAGGAATCTGAAGGAAAATGGAGGAGGGAGGACAGAGAAGACAGGGAAGGGGAGCAGAGTGGGCCAAAGTGGAGTGGAGCATAAGAGGAGTTGGGTTGGGTGGGGTGAAGCCCATGCCCATCTCCCCCTAATGGAAGGTCCTATCCTTGCCCCTCAGTGCTCAAGCCCCATGGCCCTACAATCTGCTGCTACCTGTGTGTGTCTGCTCACCAGGACCTTGTCCCCACTGTCCCCAGGGCTCACCTTGCAGAAAGCCCAGCTTCAAGGAGAAGCCCAGCAGTAGCAGCACCAGGTTCAGACCCATCTGACACTGGGACCCCAGGACGAGGGAGAGGCAGGACAGGTTTCCACCTGTTCAGCCCCTGACAATCCTGTTTTATAGCCCCAGGCTGGGAGGGTGGCCAGAACGAACCTGGTGAGGGCTGTGCTTCCCCAGGAGGTAGAGCGAGCACTGGCCTGACCAGAGGCCTGGAGCTCCTACCCCAGTCCTGGCTCCACTCACCTCCACTGGTCCTATTGAACAAGCAACATACTCTCGTGGGGTCTTTCCCTCACATTTTCCCAAGATTTTAACTAGGAGAATCATGTCTGACTTACTCACCCAATGGATTTGTGACAATCCGGTGAGCTGATGTTCTTCCATTACTTAAGGAGACTGCTTCCCTGAATAGGTTATGAGTCCAGATGTTTAAATCTCCTGATTTTATGGACACAGACATGTGTCTAGGTGTGGCTCCATAAACCACTAAACCCCAATAGCAGATTTATCTTCCAGGGCCAACTGCAGGCCAGACTAAATAGAGATTTTTATTTTCTTACATATTTGATGAATGGAATTTACAAACACTGATCTGGAAAAAGGTTTTATAGCTTTGTCTTCAGGCTCCTCCGTGGCCCTAGGCACACCTCAGAATCTGGAACCTCTCTTATGCCAATGGGGAACTTCAAACAATAACATAACCCTCCCCTTCTGTACCTTCTCTCCCAGATTCAGAGCCACTGCATAAAAAACTTATTTTCCAGAGGTAAAATTATCCCCCAGCCCACCTCTGAAGTCTCAGCCAGGTTGTGTCACCCCAAAATACCACCCCAAAATAGCAGGACATTTGATTGACAGCTTAGTATATACCAGGAATAGTGCAAAATACTTGAATGATACTTTATTTGACTCTCATACAACAGCCTATGGAGTGATTCTTAATGTCTCAATTTTACTAGTGAGAAAGCCATGTGGCTAAGGTGATGGAGAGAGTAAGTGGCAGATTCAAACCCAGGTGCACAGATTCCTTTGATTCTGTCACTCTGTCAACAGAATGCAAGTCTCAATGGGTCCTGAGAGCTTCTGAATTGGTGTCTTGGAACCAGAGGACAAGGTCCCTGTCAGCAGAAATGCCACATGTGGCCCTTAGACGTAAAGAGTCCCAGAACCAGCCAGTAGAAAGAGGGATGTACATGTGTCAGCAGAAAGACCTTTATATAATCTGATCAACACTTTTACTAAATGTTTCTCCTAGAATTCCCATTCATCCCTAATCCAAGAATCTTCTGGATGGAGAGATAGTGGTATGTCCTGTTGTTTAGACCAGGCCTCAGGGATTCTTTTTTTCTGCATTCCCTGGACCTTTCCCTAACCCTCCTTCAAGTTGTGCAAGATCTCCAAGGCCAGGGAATGTTTCCAGCTCCTGTTCATACTCTTTCCTGCCTTGGAAAAGACAGATAAGATTCATTTTAGCATGTGAGGCTGCCGAGGTGCTCAACATTATCCACTGTGCAAGGCTTTGGTGTGGGTACAGACTACATCAGAATCTTAGGGTGCGGAAGCCTGCATCATTTCAAGAAATACAGTAATATACTTAATATAATACATTGGAAAATAAAATTTAATTATTTCCCTCAGTAGAAATGGCACAAAGTAAAGCTTTATAAAATTATTTCAGCACATGGAGACATCAGAAAGCCATCCACCCCTGCTCAACACCCATAAAGGAGGTTTAAAGGGGATCCATTAGGGTACAGCAAGATTTTATGTTTACTAAAAATATGGCCTGCATTTCTTTAAAGATAAAGAAAGTGGTGAAGTGGGTGAGGAGGCTGCTGTAACTTGGTTGCTCCCAGGCAGATGCATGGTCATCCCAGTTGCTGCCAAAGACTCATTTAGGAGTCTCCTAATGAGGAGAAGGAATGCTCCTCTTTCCAGTCTGATTCCAGAACAGAGTATCTTCCCAGGTCTGTGCCATATGGCCTACAAACAGGGCCAGGATTCCTTCCTGATGCCTCTGAAATCTCTACCTCTCCTATGTCCCCTTCCCTGAGGACTGGAAACCAAATAACTAGGCCTCCTTCCTGCTAGCCCTGTGTTGATCCATAAAACCTGTTCACAGTCTTCCTCTCTGTTCTATGATGTGGACACAGCACAGCTATTGACTGTGATAACCTGCTGATACATTGAGTGTTGTGCTGTTTGCTCTTCATCTTCCCAACCTTCTATGACAAGAAGGCCACCTGCTCCCTGGCACAGTCCCAAGGAGAGAGGAAGAATGGCTATAAACACATCCAGCAAAGGCACAGACCTGGCACCCCATCTTCAGGTAACATTTGGGGGGACCTCAATTTGATGTAAAGGTGGAAAAAAAACAGGGAGTCGAGGGTATGCACATGCGTAAAGAAAGTTTTCCAGTAGCCTTTAGCAGTCACCAGTGAGGACAAGACTGCACACGTTGAGTGCAGGTTTGAGCCAAACCTTCAGTGCAATTTGTCTTTCCTCCTCTATTTTCCCCACAGCAGAGTTCCTGGCTACTGGTTTTAAGAATACTTATCAGTTATCAGGTGAGATATGCATTTCTGCACATAGGGGTTTGAAACATTGCGGTGTCCTAAAGATCAGTTTGTCATCCAGATTTCCCAGGTTACAAGTATATTGGTCTAGCCCAGTCATGTGCTGGAAAATATACAACAACTAGCTTGTGAGATGAGGGAAGGTGGGAAGAATGGTGATTAGTAAAAAGCAGTAACATAATAAATGATTGGGTCTTGAAGATTATTATTTCTTAAATTCAGATTAATATGAGGATACAAAGGATTAGGTTATATTAATTGTGTTTCTACGGTAAAGTGCAAGTTGTAGTTGAGGCAGTTGGGCCCTTCCTCCAGAGGGTGCACAGTACACCCTCACAATGTGTCCATCAGATGAGAGCTTACCAATCTCCCTCCCTCCTCAACTTTCCCCTTCTGTCCTCCCCACTTGACTATAACTATGTTATTCTTTCATTTGGCTATGTAATTTTTCTATTAGATTCATACTAGTATTGGGTAATGCTGAATATTTACACTTCCATTCTTGCACTACTTTACTAAGAAGAAAGTGTTTCAGTTCCATCCAGATAAATACAAAAGATGTAAAGTCACCCATCATCTTTTTATAGCTGAATTCTATTCCATGTTATACATCCACCACTGTTTATGAATGCATTTGTGGGTTAATGGGCACTTGGGTTGATTTCATGACTGTAAATGGAGCGTCAATAAAAATTCTAATGCAAATGTCCTTGTGTTAAAATTATTTTGCAGGATCACATGGAAAGTCTACATTTAGCTCTTTGAGGATTCTCCATACTTCTTTCCATAAAGGCTATATTCGTTTGCAATCCCACCAATAGTATAAAAGTGTTCCCTTCTCTCCACATCTATGCCAACATTTGAAGCTTTGAGATTTTGTGATGTGAGCTATTATTTTTGTTCCTAACATAATTTGTCAGTTCAGTTTCTATGGGTTAATTTTTAAGCTTCATTCAACAACCATTCCATGACATTTCTGAAGCCTTTAATAGTTGGCCCTTATAAGTAAATACAAGCCTGCCCAGCATACCTCTGGTTGAGCTGAATTATGTGGAAGTTCTCAAGTGAAAGACAGAAATACTTTATGCCTTTACTCTCCTAATTCCCATTGTTATCACTTGTCCCATCTCTGATCTGATTCATCACAGAGAGACAAATCTATGTGGACAGCTGAAAAGAGAAGATTTCCCATCTCTGAATAAGCCTTTTTCTTTTAGGGTTTATGAATCATGACAATGGAGAAGGTATTGTCTCAAAGTACAGAGCAGGAGCGTGTAAACAGGTATTTGCATACTATACTATTGGTAGGACTGTAAAGTCTTGGAAGCTTAGCTGGAGATACCCCATTCTTGGAGATCTTGGATATATTTCTTAGAGTTTCCGCAAAAGACAAAGAGAAACTTTGCTGCTCAGGATCATTATATAGACCTATCTGGCCATGAAACTCTGTATATTGACTGACAGCAACTCTGAATCGTCCCACTAAGAAACACTAAAGGGAATTGTCAGAGCATGCCGAGTTTTACCCTTGACACCCACAGAAGCACTAGTATAAATTTATTCCTGGGTCCCTACTCTGTGAAACATGATTAAATCCTGCAGTCCCTCAGCATGCCACTTCTCTGTCTTGTGGTAAAGCGATAACCTATAATTAAAACCTATTTATGAGCAATAAAAATATTGTGGAGGTTCATGATGCTTTCCATTGAAAATAATGTTTTAAAAATTTCCATGTAAATTTGTTTCAAAATACCTTAGGAGAGGATGGAGCAGTGAGGAGGATGGAGAAAAATAAGATTGGTCATGAGTGCATGATTGTTGAAGGTGTGTGATTGGTACCTAAGATCCTCTCTACTGTGGTAGGCTTAGAACTTTAAATAACTTGGGGAAATAGTCACAAATCCCTACTTGGAAAGCCAGAAGATAGATGCCTTGTTTTAAATGACCTCAGAAATGATGAAGACTTCCTTCTACTCTGTGTGTCCATTAAGTCCTAGGTAGTGGCTTAGTTGCTCCTTAATTACATAGGACTTCCTTGCCTAGGATTGTCTTGGTGAGGAGGGCTCTACGGGGAGAGCAGAGAGAGACAATGCCCAGTGTTTTTACCTTTATCACCTCATTTAATCTCAAAAGCCTGTGACATCAACACTGACACTATCTCCACTTTATAAATGAGGCCCCAGGGGCTCAGAAAGGGTGAGTCGCATTACAAAATCAGACAGTCAGACCCAGAAGTTTCAACCTCAAATCTGGGTGTTACTCTTTCCTTTGTGACACAGGGCCACAAATCAGTAAGGAAGGGAGCAAAACACCTGGAGAGACGAACAGGAGAAAAAAACTGATAGACTTTGCATTCCTTCCTTCCTCTTCGTTCTGGCTCCTAATTAGCACAAATTTTAGATGCCTGCCTCCCTGTGGCCATTTGTGTGTCACAGACCGCTAGGAAAGGATTGGGAATGCAGAATGGACCAGGGGCCATGGGCTGAAGAGGTCAGGAAGAGATTCCTGTACAACAAGCCATGAAAGGGAAACAAGATGAGAGATGTTCTGTGAAGCTCATCTGGATCTCTCAGAGCATCAAGGGATCAGGGAATATCTCCTTGTGCATGGAGTACTTGTGGAGAAGATGAGCCGTCCTCCCCCAAATCCCACCCACTCTCTCCACCACTGTCTGCTCATCCTCCTGGGATTCAACTCCATGTTAACAGTCGGGTTTTTTCACTCTTTCTGATTCCTCCATTGTCAACATTAACTACTAACTTCTCATGGTGATAGATGAGAACTGACCTCTCTGCACCTTCCCCTCCCCTCCCTTCCTGCTCTCAACACATGGGGGCAGCAGACTCCATCACGCAGGGGAAGCCATCACGTCGTCAAGCACTCAGATATTTACTGAATATGTAATATATGCCAGACTCTGGGGATGAAGAGATGAAAATACATGACACCTGCTGAAGATATTAAGGAAGGCTTGATGCCAGGGAAGACCATCACCTTATATTTCACCACTGCAATGGGAACTTGCAGTCAGGACAGAGAGTGGAGTCTACTCCAAATACAATAAGGATAAGTGGGTAGTTATAGCCAAGGAGCAGGGTAGGTATCAGTGGATGAGAAATTACCAATAGGAAACATCAGTGGTAAAGAAGATGTCTGCTGTTTCCTAATTTCCAAAAGGAAACATCAGCGATAAAGAAGACTCACCAGAATCCTTGCTGAAGGCAGGACAGAGTGATAAGATGTTCAAGTGATCAAATTTCTAGGAGGGATGTTGTCACTAAACTGACTTAGCAGGATTCTTGCTCAAGGGTGGTTTTACTAATAGAGAGAGGGAAGCCAAAGGTGAAGCTGAGTCAATCAGAGAGTTAAAAGCAGACTGAAAAAAAAATGTATGACAAGGAGTGACTCTGTCCCAGAGGAACTAGAATCCAGGCAGAAGCGGCAGTGAATATGAAGGCCTGAGATGGGGACTGTGTTGTTCTGTCCTTGATGAATAAACAGTCAACATCTTCCCCAACCCCTTCTAGTATCTACTTCTTCCTGGAAAGCTTAGAACCACATTTGCCAATGTGATTAAAATTGCACCATTTATTTAGATGTAGAAATGAGGGGCATCTTTGGGCTATGTCTTTAGTTTTCTGCTGATGAGTATGTTGTGGAAATTAGTTTTTGTTATTTTGTTTGTTCTTCTTGCAGCAGTAAGTTTCCATATCCAGGCACCAGCATTATGGCACAGAGAGAAGGTACCAGGCATCATTTCTGCCCAGAGCCATCCAGCATGCTTGGATCAGATCTGCAGCCAAAAGTCGTGGGGGCAGCAGACTCCTGATTCCTGGATCATGGTGGTGCCTCCTGAAGCCACCAGTTCCTGCAGAAGCTCCATGATACTCCATGTCACCTTCCTTATTGTGACAGAGGTGGCAGCTTTTCTGGGAGGCCAGTCTTAGCCATTGTTTGGAGATCCACTTGCAAAAGCCTAGCCAATTGCCCTGTCTATGCCAATCATTTTAAGCATCCAATTCCCTGTTTCAGAAAGCTTTCTTTTGAAAAATAGCTAACTAGACTGCAGCCTGAGTCTTGCAACTAACCCCTGACAAGTGAAATGAGTACAAGGATGATTTTTTTCTTTATTAGATAATATTTTCTCTCCCCTACGAGTAGGAATTATCTTCTACTATCACTTATTTAGTTATCTGTATACTTAAAACTAAGCTTCCCATACCTTGCAATAGCTTCTCTATATAAATTTCATCATAGCTGTCATTAGGCCTATCAGATAACATAAAATTCCATTATTTTTCTGGAGACCTGCCCTAATCTAGAAGGGCTGCACTCTAAACTTGCCACAGGACAATCATATTGTGACTTTCCTTTATGGACAAGATATGAATCTTTTTGTGATGTTATAATAAAGATATAGGTAATAATTATGATAATGTAATATTATTTGTAATAACATAATAATATAATCGTGATGATAAAAATAACTCGATCTTGTTCCTGTCACACAGCTTCTAATATCCCTGGAATTTACTGTCTTTTGTATGCTAATGAGATGACTCAGAGGGGAGCCCTAGACAGCTGCACAGAAGGTGCTGTGTCACCACAAAAACCAACCCAGTGATTTAGGGGTTAGAAAGTTGGGTTTCACTAATGAATAACCAGTGATTTCGTCATTGGTGCCTATGTAATGAAACCGCCATAAAACCTCCCAAGTCGGAATCAGAGATTGTCTGGGTTGGTGAACAGATGGATAGGCTGGGTGAATGCACCCCCATAGAGGGCATGGAAGCTCTGCAGCCCATCTACCCTCATACTCTGTCCCCATGTATTTCTTTTATGTCACTGTCTATTAACTGTTTATTAGATGAAATGTGGCTGGCAGGGTGGTATATATACAGTATGGAAAAGTGTTCAGTCTTAAAAAATGAAATCCTGTCATTTGTAAGAGTTTCGAAGGATCTGAAAAACATTATGTTTAATTAAATAAGCCCATCGCCAAAATATTTTCCTGCGTGGAATGATGGGACCCACGGGCTGGGAAGGAGGGATGAAGGTGGATGGTTAATAGGTACAAAATACTGTTTGATGGAAGTAACAAGATCTAGTATTTGGTAGCACAGACAGAAATTTGGACACAAACACAAGAATGCTTGGGAACACTGGGAAAAGGTCAGCCATCTGAGAGCCAAGGAGAGAATCATTAGGAGAAACCAAACCTACCTTGATCTTGGACATCTAACCTCCAGCCTGGGAGAAAATAAACGCCGGTGGTTTAAGTTACCCCATTTGTGGAACTTGAGGATGGCAGCCTTAGCAAATTCGTACAGAAACCAAATAAGAGTTCATAAGACTTCTAACAAATATGCCACATACTTTTTTGGTGGTGGTGGTTTGTTTGTTTTCTCTTCAAAGAGGCGACCGAGTCGGTCTGTGGCCGCGCAGGTTAGCACTGGGCTGGGGGTGGGCGGTGGGCTGCAGGGGCCAGGGCAGCAGAGGGGGTGACTGCACCTGCCCGCGTGGGTTGGTCTAGGTGGGTGATGGAGTGGAGCGTGGAAGTCGGGACACTGAGCCCAGACCGGGACCCAGGAGCGGACGCAGAGATGCAGATCTTTGTGAAGACCCTCACGGACAAGACCATCACCCTTGAGGTGGAGCCCAGTGACACCATCGAGAATGTCAAAGCCAAAATCCAATAAAAGGAGGGCATTCCACCTGACCAGCAGCGTCTGCTATTTGCAGGCAAACAGCTCGAGGATGGTCTCACTCTCTCAGATTACAACATCCAGGAAGAGTCTACCCTGCACCTGGTGCTCCGTCTGAGAGGCAGCATCATTGAGCCTTCCCTCCGCCTGCTTGCCCGGAAGTACAACTGCTACAAGATGATCCGCCGCAAATGTTATGCTCGTCTGCGCCCCCTGCTGTCGGCTGCCTCAAGAAGAAGTGTGGCCACACCGACAATCTGCGCCCATGAAGAAGGTCAGATAAGGCCTCTCCTTTCTCTGCAGTGCAGCCTCCTGCCCAAGCCCAATGGCCCTGGAGTCTCAATAAAGTTACCCTTTGGTTGACTGGGAAAAAAATATATACCGCATAGATATCCAGTCCCCACCTCTGTCCTAAGGACTTCTGCACTCTGCCTTTACTCATAGAAGGACTTCCTTTCCCCATTTCAGGTGAGAGAACTGTGATTTTCAAGGAAGCTATCATCTAACCCCTGACCTCTGTGGCAGGAGAGGAAGGGGGCAGGCTGAAAGTGATGGGCGGTTTACCTGGGTTGACATTTCTTCCCAGGGCTTGGTGATGCTGAAGTCCTGGATGCTCGATAGTGAAGGATAATTAAGGCCTCTATCATGTATGTGAGCTGCTCCACCCCTGGTGACCTGATCTCACCAAAATCTTTATGAAGGATCTCAAGGGCCTCCTGCCAGAACTGCTGCATTGTGATGCCATTTTTCATCTTTTTCCTGGATTTTGGCATTGATACAATCTACTAATCTTGATTCTGCATCATCCTGCTCAGAAAAAGCCCTGGGAAGGCACAGAATGACAGCATGGGACATCAGTAGAGGAAAAGCTGAGAAGGGAAAGGAGGCTAGCACAAAAAGCAGGTGAGGGAAGGGCAAGACCCAGGGATAGAGGCTACACATGGGGTTGCTGAATGATTGGGGCCACCAGTGGATCACCACCACCCCCACTCTCCACTGCCTAGGATGCAGACTTGCGTCCAGTGTCCAGTCCGGTTCCTGGTGGGCCTCTCCCCCCATAGGGAGGGAGCAGAGTGAGAAATGTGGGAGCTGAGCACCCATGGAATTGTTGGGTGCTCACACACTAGCTCTACTGTGGAGGGACCGAGGGAGTGCAGTCTGGCCATAATCTCTTATAAATGGAGCCATCTGCTTGTGGCCAGGTGCTTCCTTTCCAGAACACAGGTGGGTCTGGGCCTGGAGTCCAGGGATCAGACACCTGGCTGCCTGTCAAATATTAGGGGACCCTAATAAGGGGGACCCTAAGGTCCCTGCTTCCCTAAGACCCTGACCTCATTGAGGATCATGAGGGTCCAAAGTCGTGGAACATTTTGTGGATTGGCTGTGCAACTGACTTCAATGCAATCTTCCAGGCATGGATGGTCATCCTTAAACAGAGCCTGCAGATCTGCCAAACAGATTAGGGAAACCCTGCCCCCCACCACAGACCACTTTTCAATCTCTACACATGATTTGGTTCACTGGGGCCTGTTCCTCTCATCAGTGATAGAGGTCAAGCAGTTTTCCAGAGCTAGGCTGTGCGCCCTTGAATGTTGGACATATGCTTCTGACCTGGGGCACTGTTCCACCCGCAGTGTTCACTCCCAGAATAGAAAAACCAGTTCTGATCTCCTTGACAACCTGCCAACAAAAAAAGCAAAAAACCCAAAAATTGTGCTGTTCATTTTTCAGCCTTGGAACTTCACATCCACAAGTAGCTGTGTTTTTTATGATACTGGAGCACCCTCTAGTGTCCAAGGAAGTTTTTATTTGTTTGTTTTAACCCTCTACAAGAACATACCCAGAGTCAAGGAAGAAAAAAGACACAAATGAGGAAAAACCAACAAAAAATCACTGTCGTTAAGAAGAATCAGATCAGATCTTCTTCTGATAATGTAGCCATCTCACTTTACAACTACAAAAAAAAATTATAGAAATGCAAAAACCATGAAGGGAATTGAAGGCAAAGAGGAAAATGATCAAATGAAATCCATAAACTGACACAATGTAATGGAAACAGGACAAACTCTCCAAGAACCTCCACACAATTATAAACGTTATAAAGGAGCTAAGAGAATTGAAAAAGTCATTCAATGACTTTCAAAATGTAATACCATGTTTCAGTAACAGATTGAAACAGGGAAAATAAAAAATGTCAGAGCATGAAGACAAGGCTCCTGAGCTAACCTATTCATTTAAAGAGGCAGAAAATAAAAGAGTAAAAGAAGAGCAATCTCATAGAGAATTATGAGATTACATGAAGCATAACAATTTATATGTATCCCTGAAGGAGAATAGAGTCCCAATAGCATTAAAGGCTTAATCAAGGATATTATAATTGAAAATTTCTAGGAGAGCTGCTGGCTGGTGAGTGGAATTGTTCATGGGAGAGGCGCCCCAGGAAGCCAGGCAGAGAGCGAGAGGGCGGAAGGGCTGCAGAGCTGGGGTGAGCAGCTGTGACCAACCATAGAAAGCGTCTTGTGAATATTGAATGAACCACCATGCCCGGCCCTGAAAAGTCAAATTTATCCTTTTGGTACAGAGAGTTCAATAGTTGACAGGAGAAGATGCTAGAACCACAGGAGAATGGCCTGTTTGACCTACCAGATTATGAGTATATAGAAGATGAAACTTTTCCTCCTTTCCCACTTCCAGCTTCTCCAGGGAGAGAAAATGGTGAAGAAGCTGAACCTGATGAAGAATCAGAAAGTGGAGTACCTGTTCCTGTACCTCCAAAGAGAACAGTTAAAAGGAATATACCCAAGATGGATGCTCCGAGATTAACTTCAGCGAGAGGGCTTCCAGCCTTAAGGAATTTGTTTGATAAGGCAAAAATCAAAGGTAAAGGTCATGAGGTTGAAGACCTGAAGATGCTAATCAGACACATGGAGCATTGGGCACATAGGCTATTCCCTAAACTGCAATTTGAGGATTTTATTGAAAGAGTTGAATACCTGGGAAATAAGAAGGAGGTTCAGACCTGTTTAAAACGAATTCGACTTGATCTCCCTATTTTACATGAAGATTTTGTTAATGATGATGAAGTAGGGGAAAATAATGGCCATGATTTATCTGCTACTGAATTAGATCCCTTTGTTTTTTTTTTTTTTTTTTTGAGACAGAGCCTCAAGCTGTCACCCTGGGTAGAGTTCTATGGCATCACAGCTCACAGCAACCTCCAATTCCTGGGCTCAAGCGAGTCTCTTGCCTCCGCCTCCCAAGTAGCTGGGACTACAGGCGCCCGCCACAATGCCCGGCCATTTTTTGGTTGCAGCCGTCATTGTTGTTTGGCGGGCCTGGGCTGGATTCGAACCCTCCAGCTCAGGAGTACGTGGCTGGTGCCTTAGCCTGTTGAGCCACAGGCGCGGAGCCTCTGCTTGATAAATTTTAAGGAGAGATTCCTCTTGTGTAAGGAGCAGTAGAGCTCATCCTTTTGAGTTTAAATTTGCTTTGTCTCATGTCCAGGACATATTTTCTACCTTTCCAAAAGAAATCATCCTTTTAGAGTAAATGACTAGAAGAGCCTCTCAGGATTTACCCTAATATACAGAAGCCTGTTTGTCCATCATCTTGCATTGTGCCTCTGCTGCCCTCTGCACAGCAGGCTCTCAGCTGCCTGCAGCAGAAGCTGTGCTCTCCCTAATCAAATAGAGTGAGATCCTAGGAGCTTGCCATCTCCCAGCAGCAGAACCCCTCCCCCCATCAGTCCTAGTAATTTCATAATGGGGGGGAGGGAGTGCAGGGACGATGGGATCCTGCCAACATGTGCCCACGTGATGGGCTACAGAGGGGCAGCAAGTGCACACAGACCCCAGAAGAGGGTGGGGACCGACTAGCAGCTCTGCGTGCGTGGGTGCATGGCTAACCACCTGCTTGAAGCTGGTGTCCAGAATGCCAGAGCAGGGACCAAGCAAAGAAGGATCACCTCATAATCTGAAAAGGAAAGTCGTTCGTAGTGCGGGGAAAGTGAGCATGAGCAGGCTCCCTCTGCCTCGTCCCCTGTGGGTGCGAGTCTTCGATGGGGGCAGATAGAAGTTTAATCTGCTTTGGGTTTAATGAGTAAAGCCAAGGCACATAAAGCCCATATTTCTTCATTTGAAATTTAAGTCTTCTCTAAGTGAATTGCCGAAGCCCAAGATAATTACATTTTGCAAATGGTAAATGAAACAAACCCCACAGCTCTGTTCTTACCCATCTGAGCATCTGATAGGGTGGCCTTCCACCCTGTGCTCTACTGTCACTCAGGCCAGTGGAACAACTGTGGGAATGTGGGGGCCTATCACAGGGAACAGCTGTGGGAATGGGGGACCTATCACAGGGAACAGCTGTGGGAATGGGGGGCCTATCACAGGGAACAGCTACTTTTCCAGGGGCCTAGGACCACAGGACAGGTATACTGACAGACACCGCTATGGCCCAGCCCAGAACTCTGTCTTTTGGAGGTGGGAGGAGGATGGTCCCAAGAGGATGGACCCACCCAGAGTTCTGTAAAAGAAAAAGAAGGATGTGTCAGCGGAGTTAAGTTTGCCTCAGGCTAATAATGGTGCAGCTCCTTTTGTCTCTGATTTGGAAATTTACAACACATAAAATGACCATGTGTTTCCTGTGGGTCAACTTGTCCAAATCCCTCAAATGCCTTCAGGGTTTAGGGTCTTCTCAGGCTGGACATTCGTACTGGAGCCTCTTGAATGTGAACCTGTATTTTAGAAAGAAACCAGGGACCACAGGAGAAGAGGTCAAAGAGATGAATACAAGAAAGAGAAGGGCAACAGTAGGTAGTCTCTTCCTCCACGGGAACATTCTCTAAAACCTGTGAAGTTGCACGAAACCTAAATTGCTAAAGAGAAAAAGAGTGTTCTGTTTAGATTTTGGCTCATGGGGTCTCACTGATTCCTTCCCAAACATAGTGGGGAATGCTCTAATTCCATATGGGCTTTTAGAGTCAGGAGATGAGTATTTCATTCATAAAAGCACCTCTGAGAAGATGTAATGGACACCTCAGGCCCTTTCATCATCCTTAATATGCTGCGTGTGGCACCACCACTAAATCAAAGACGTGCCAGAGAGCACGTTGTATGGCTTAACTGTACGCTGTCAGCAAACCAGAGAGTATACGGTTAAGCCACAGAATTGCCAGCCAGGGCACATCTACCTCCAAGGACATGTGAGGCTGCTCTGGAACTTAGTCCCCTCCATCTATCTCTCTTTTCTGAAACCACCCATGGTCATTTGTGTAACAACCCAATAAATTAGAGTCATACCAAGGGCCAGGGAGCAATTTTTCATTCTATTGAACCGTGCAATGTACCTATAACCAGTAGTCGTTTCTGCAGACAGCTTGCTGACATCTGTAATCGAACTGAAAGAAAAGATATTCTTCCCCCCCCCACTTTAACCAGTGATATACAATATTTTCCCAACAGACTGAAAGGCTTTAGACAGAGATTTCATAAAAACATCACATAAACAGGAATTGGGCAGTTCAATGCTGTTGTAACCAGCCTTTCTGTTAAGTGTATTTGTAGCTCTGAGTCTCAGTATTTTACTAAATATTATTCTGTAGAGAATGGCTAGTAAATAAGAGCGAACCACTGTATTCCACATCCGTTTTCAAATCGCGGGTGGCTTTCCTAAGTAACACTGTGCTGTTGTTGGTTTTACTCAGCGATATTTCTGTTTCAGTGGATGAAATTGTCATTTACTTATAGGAGAGAGAAGTCAGGGAAAATTTCTCGTGAAATTACAGTATCCAAAATGGGAATCTACTCCTTTTTAAATAAAAATACCCAGGTGTGGATTTCGGGAGCAGGCTTCCTTTCTTGTTGAGGGCCTTTTTTCTTTCAGGTCAAAGGTCAGCCTGTGAGTTACCCCAGAGGAGTGAGGGCCCCCTGGCAGGAGGATATTACCAGCTAGAAGCAATGATTTCGTAACTGGACCACCAAGAATCTTCAGGACTTGGGCATATTTTCTGATTCAGTGTTTTTCAAATGCCAAGTTTTGGCACATTAGTAGGTTATGAAATAAATTTAGTGGCCTATCACTGGCATTTTGGAAAACCAAGTGAAATAGAATAAAATCTTTAAACCAGATTATTGTAAATGGAAGGGGTAAGTTTTGCTTTGTGAGACTTTGCTTTGGGGGCACAGGTGTTGGGGGAGCTGTGTGCTGTATAATGGTACACAGGGGTAATTTTTACAATGAGTCACTGGCAAAGAATTTTTTATTTTTTAGTTTATTTATTATTTTGGGGGAGACAGAGTCTCACTATATTGCCCTTCATAGAGTGCCCGTGGCATCACAGGTCACAACAACCTCAAACTCTTGGGCTTGAGCAATTCTTTTGCCTCAGCCTCCCGAGTAGCTGGGACTACAGGCACCTGTCACAATGCCCACCTATTTTTGGGTTGGAGTTGTCATTGTTGTTTAGCAAGCCCAGGCCAGGCTCGAACCCGCCAGCCTCGGTGTACGTGGCTGGCGACTTACTCACGGAGCCACAGGCGCCGAGCCACTAACGAAGAATTTGGATAAACACTATCGTAATGTGTTCAGAGGTTTCGTATAACAGGGAGAGGTTGTTTTATGCAGCTACTCCTGCAAGTCAGACGTTTGCAGTTAAAAGAGTAGCTGTGAGAACAGTAACAGTAAACGTGGTAGGCAGGTGGGTGAGGCATGATGGTAAGGGCCAGGAAGCCCGAAATGCTGATCCTGGACTGGCTTCGCTTCTTATGGTTAAACAAGTAGACAAATTGTAACCTGGTGGACAAGCTTATGTTTAGGGCACTAGCATAGATCTGCCAGTCTCACCTGGCATTAGGGAGAAAAATCCTAAGGTGTTAGTTGTGGGTTTTGCTCAGGGGAGGCAACAATAGTGTGTTTGAAAGAGCTTCACCTTTGCAGTCCAACAGACCTGGTCCCCACCCCTAACTCTGCCATTTACTAGCCCTTAGGCAACACATTTCAAACCTCTCTAAGCCTCGCTTTCCTCATCTGTAAAATGGGCCTGAAAATACCTACTTCATAATGTGGCTCTGAGGATTAAGTGGTGTGATCTGTAGCAGGTAACTTAATAAATGCTAGTTCCCTTCATTCACTGCGTATTGCAGCTCCCACCTGCCACTGAAAACAGACAAAGAGCATCTTGGAGGGAGAAACCTTTTCTTTTCCTTCTCTGTCATATGTCATAAGCGAGTGGTTCAAGGAGAGGGAGTGGGAATGGGAGGGTGATGGTCCTAAAGCCATGCTCAGGACTCTAAAGCTTAAGCAATGACCCATGGCTTGGAGCTGCCATCCTCCTGCAAAGAGCCAGGTTGTGGCAGTTACCTCCCTGTGACCTTGGGGAACTGCCACATCATCACCACCAAATTCTGACTCTCTGGCTTTGGTACAAGGCTGACGGAAGTTGTGGCCTCAGCAAAATGATTTGTCTGGATGTTTTGGGCCACCAACCTTTGTGACCCATGGAACTGCACCTCTGTTGTGCGGGGGCGGATATTCCCCAGCTCTACGTGTAACCGGTAACTGTGACTCTCCCTCAGGTGGAAGATATCACGGCCAGCCATGAGGCTGCTCTCCTAGAGATGGAGAACAACCACACAGTTGCCATCGCCATCCTGCAGGATGACCACGACCACAAAGTCCAAGGTAGCTCCCAGCCTCAGGTGTGGCAGGCAGGAGGGGAGCGTGCGAGCCACGCCCTTCCCGCTGCAGAAGCGAGAACCTCTCCCGCTCATCTCTCCTTTCCTATCTTTCCTTCCTGGTGTGTTTTTGACAGTCAGTCCCTGGGTTGCAAATGAGATAGGTTCTGTGGGTTTGTTCTTAAGCTGAATTTGTATGTAAGTTGGAACAGGTACAATTACCTTATTATCTGTAATAGCCTACATTCATAAGAGGAAGTGTAGGAAGTTGGATGTTTGTAACTAGGGGACTGCTATATTGATTCCTGTAGAAAGAAGAAATAGAAATGAAGGATCCAGGTAACTACTTCTTTTCTCCAAAGCAATTATTCTCAAACTTGCTGACTGTTGGAATCCCCTGGTCCCCTGAGGAACTGTAGCAAAAGGCCAATGCCAATCCCCAGGGACTCTGGGTCCCATCCCAGGGATACCGGGTCTCATCCCAGGGATACCGGGTCCTACTCCAGGGATCCTGGTATTACTGTTCCGGGGTGAAGCCTGGGGATCAAGACTTTTTAAGACTCCTAAGGTGATTCTAATGTATACTCAAACTTGAGAACTACCATTCTACAGTAGTAATGATGGGCTTTGTGTTTTGTTACCTTATAAAACTAACCCCAATGAGGATACACTTTCCCTATACCTGTGGTGGTCTCAGGGCCACCCTAGCATCTGATGGGATCTAGATCTCTAGAGTTTGCACTCACAGACCACATTCACCATGAATGTATGGGTCTAACAATTAGGTTCACAAACTCATCCCAGAAAAAGTGCTACCTACCTCACTGGTGAGTATCACTACAGTCACCTTTGAAGTACTCGCCTTGGGAAGCTGTAGGCCAATGCCAGCACCTATTCCACCCTTTGAAGTCATTTTGGAATTCCTTTCCTGGAATGACCATCAGAGCTGTCATCATACAACACACAAAAATAATAATAATGAACACCTCTCAGCAAGACACCACCACATGTGGACACAAGCACAGGTGTGAGACACTGATACACCAAGGTTATGAACCCTTACCGAGTTGTTTGTACAGTGCTGCCAATGTAAACGCATGTGGGAAGTTCTCAAACTCAATTGTCAAATCTCCTATGATGACAGCTCTGATAGTTATTCCAGAAAAAGAGTTCCAAAATTGCTTTGAAGGATGGACTGGGAACGGGAGTCAGTGCATAGCTTCCCAAGGGGAGTACCTTAAAGGTGACTGCAGTGAGCGATACTCAGTAACGAGATGTACAGCACTTTTTCTAGAATGAGTTTGCAATCTTAATTTTCAGACCTTGTAGGTCGTGTCTCCAGATCTTGTCTTTTTTTTTTTTTTGACATTTTTGTAATTTTGAGTTATCTTTGGATATTTCAAGTTTCAGATTCCCAGAGTCCTTGTGACCTGCCAAACCCCCTTTGCTATCCTTCCGTCCAGGATAGACGGATTGTTCATCTTTCCAGGATGGAGTTTCAGAGCCTTCTAGAAAGATTTTACTTTGTAAAAGAAGTAGCTTTTTACACTTTCACATGCACTTATACTGATATTTGCAATTTATTTTTAAATTCTCACTCCCTTTACTATTTTTCTCCACTTAGCTGGTTTTAAAGTACAGTAGAACCTTCCATAAATTGACTACCCAAAGCACTGTCACAAACTGGTCATTACACAGAGGTGTTCAATATAAGGAACTAGGCCTACTGTACTGATACCTACACATGCTACGTGTCTGGTCTAGGAGAACTAGGTCACCTTAAGGAGATGGTCAATGTAGGGAGTGGTCAACTATGGAGGTCCTATGTATATATTTTAAAAATGATATTTAACAATAGATTAATAGATTTTTAAGTTTGAGAGTTAACATCAAAGTTTTTATAATCAGAAATGTTCTCTGTAGTAATCGGTGAGCCTGTCATTGTCTCCCTCCAGCACCAGGACCACTATTTTTAGGAACAATTAGTAAGGGAAAAATACCAAGTTGGGCCAAGGGACACTGGTTTCCTGAGGATACAGATGGCCTGTGTCCTGGTATTGTGTTGCACACTCGGTGCACAGGTCCCCACACTTGGCTGCACACTGAAACCACCCAGAGAGTCTGAAAAGATAAATGGATGGGTGGATCCTACCTCGGAGGCTCCAATTTGATTGCTGAGTGCAGCCCAGGCATCAGAATGTTTTCAAACTTCCCAGGTGATTCAAATATGCAGCAAAATTTGAGAATTATTGTCTCAGGCATGGGGCAGGATGTCATGAACTTGAAATAAAGCAATACATTACGAGGACACAGATATTAGCAATGGTTTATATCAGTGATTTTCAACCTGTGGGCCATGGGAGGATCTTAGGTGTGCCACGAAAAATTTTAAAGACCATGAATTAAATTATTTTTGAAAGAAGTTCAAAGCACGGTAAGTATATTCTTTTTTTTCTTTTTCTTCTTTTGATCAACATACTTTAAATGTGCCTCAGAAGTTTAGCTATAGGTTCAAGTGTTGCAGGAGATTTAAAAAAAGTTTGAGAAACACTTCTGAGTAGATGCTGCCTTTTGTTTTCCCTTGATGTGTTGGGGTCCTCTGAAACACCCTGAAACCCATCTCTGTACTGTAGGAAACTTGTCTTAGGAAAGGGAATATGAACAGAAATGGTGCAATGAGCGTGGTATTGCCTTTTTTCTTGCATTTTCACATAAATAGACCTGGTAGATTTTTCTGACTAATGAAGTCTCACTTAGACACCACAGTCAACACCTTTGAATTAGAAATAACATCAAGGTAATGCGTGTGTCTGTAATAGGAACTCAAAAATTCATTATTATGGTCAGGATGATGCTGACAATGACTATTAAAATGAAGCATTTAGACAAGAGACAGGTAGACCAAAAGGCCACATAGTTTTACATGAATGAAATTAGCACTGAACTTGTTTTTCTGAATGTAAATTTCAGCTATAAACAACCGACCCTTACCACTGTTAGTTAAATCCTTGGGTCAAGGAAAACCACAAAGTTTTTCCTAATTGTAGCTCATAGCTGCCAGAATTGTAATTGTTGGTCTCCAGGGCTATCCTGTTCTACACACAGGATCCAGGCTGGTTAATGAGACCTTTCTTCTTTCTAGTTATTGCATGAAAACAAATTGCTTATGTAGCCAGAATGAGACAGGCATCACCCAGCTAATAAGACTCTTCTCATCTGAAGGAAAATAGAATCTATTAGCTTAATAACTCTTCTATGACATCTCTTTCTACCTAACTTACAAATTACTGCTAGGCTGACACTTTTCACAGAACAGAATTATTCCAAACCCTCCAAGAGGAACCAGTCCAATTATTCCTTCCTGCTATCTGAATGTCTTAACACTGAATCTTTGCTCAAGCAAATCCCAGGACTCGGTGTTGTCCACGTAGACCAGTGTTTTTCAACCTGTTTTCATCTCATGGCACACTTGAACCTATGGTTAAATTTCTGCAGCACTCTTAAATTAATTCAATCAAAAAAAAAAAAAAAGCAAAATGAAGAATATACTTACAATGCTTTGAACTTGTTTTGAAAATAATTTAATTCATGATCTTTCAAAATTTTCACAGCACACCTGAGATCCTCCCATGGCACCCAGGTTGAAAGTCACTGGTATGCACACAGCACTGGTCCCATCTGCCTGTCCATGCCCCAGCAAGCCCAGGTGGGCAACGCGCTGTCCACAGCTCTGGGTTTCTCAGAAAGCTCCTTTCCTGGGCTCCAGGTTGACGCTTCACAGTGGGAAAGAGGAGTGATCCTGGGAGGGGAAGAAAATGGGGATTTTACTTTAATTTCTCAGTCATTTTACCACTAGGAAAAGTTAGAGAATCTGTGCATAATATGAATGAAGGATCCAACTTGGACAGGATGGGGGCACAGCTGGCTGTGGAAGTGTCCATGTATGGTGGTAAATGTGTGGTGTGTGGGGGGTGTGGTGGGGGATGTTGATAGTGTACGTTTCATCACTGTGTACATGTTCAGATGTTGACTGTTTGCTTCCCTCCCTTTTTTCTTTCCTCTTTCCCTCCATCTTTTCACTCTTTCCCTTTGCCCCTTCTTGCTTTCTTTCTCCTAAATAACAACTTAGTCATCACATATAATTTCAAAGTAGTGGGGAAGTCTCTTTACTCTTAAATTTGCTACATATAAGAGTCATTTGGTCTTAGTTCTTTTCAAAAGGAAGATCAACTTAACAATTTCATGTCTTCTCTCCAGAGTTGATGTCTACCCATGAACTTGAAAAGAAAGAATTGGAAGAAAATTTTGAAAAACTGCGGCTGTCATTACAGGTTAATATTTCCTTCATTTTCTTAACCGATATCAAGATAACAGCACCATTATTACCCATCTACCACCCACCAGCATTCACCCAGCACCTACTGTGTACTGGATCTTGTACTGAACACAGAGGTAGATCAGACACACTCCCTACCCTTAAGGAATTTGCTGTCTGCTTAAAGAGCTGTGACATAAATAGTAACAGGCAGCACAGAAGGTAACACAGACACCTACCAGATGAATGATACAGCTGCCGAGTGCTACATAAGTTCAGAGAGATTGCTCTGCACTTGCTGTGCTCAGACACCTCCAAGGAGTAACCGAGCTGTTTTCAAAGAACGAGAACTTGGGGAAGAGAGCTCTCTAGGCAGAGAAGTGTGCAAGAAGAGCTGTAAAGGTCAGAATTCATCAGCAATGGTCTGGGAATTATCAGAGGGACTTCAGTGACCTGGAGGGAGGGGAGATGAAAAACACACTCTCTGCCTGTCATTGCCACCAGGAACAGATGTTGGTCTTAGAGGCCAGACGAGCACCCAGCTTCCTGCTGGCTTCTACAGGGAGAATGCAGAATGTGGGAGGTCACATGAGTCTCTCTCCTGCCAAGCAGAGACCCAGGCCAACTGCCTCTGTGAAAAGACATTGACAGCCCTGCCTGGCTAGCTAGGGTGAGGTCAGGGGCCCTGCTTCCATTTTCCACATCTAGCGATTCTAATCGTAGGAAGATTATTCTTTAAATATCAGGTGTACTCACATGAAAACTGTAGAAGGTGATTCCCATAGCTCTAATATACAGGCAGGAATCTTTTGTCTTTGATGGCTTTCTCCTGGCACTGTATGTAGCACCAAGCCTGCCTAACCAATGAAAGAACCCAGGATTGCAGAGGTACGGGGTGTCACACAGTACAGCCTGATGCAAGCTCCCCACCACCTTCCCACTGATTCATTGGGGAGCCTGCGATATGCCCGTGCAGTCCTGTGTGGCTTATTTTCAAACTGCCTTCCACATGCATCCACATTCGGCACCAGCAGGTGTACTACCCTTAGAGGAACACAAATCAGCAAAGGGGCGGCCACACAGAGATAGAACGAAACCACAACCATCCGAAACCAAAAGAAGTGAGTGTTTTGTTTCATTTGGGAGTCTTTACTCTGCCACCAACATCAAACAGTCATGAATTTTGCAATTTTCATTTGTAACTCTCCAATCCAGCAGAATCCACTTGGGCTGGAGATTTTTTAGGGCCAGGAAGGTAGAGTTTCCCAGGCCAACCTCCTTGGGCTCCTGTCAGCTAGAAAAACAGACTGGGTGGTTAGAGATTTGAATCTGTGTTTACATTCGTGCTGTGCTTCCTCTTACTAGTTTTGAGATCTTGGACAGTTAGGTAACCTTTGTAAACCTTGGTTTACTCATCTCTAAAATGGGGATGATGACCGTACCTTTCTCAAGGTCAGAGCAAGTTAAGGGAGAGAATGTGTAAAAAGCTATATAGTGCTGGGGTGGCTTGTGGTAAGTGCCAATAAGTAGCAGCTATTGAAACTCTTACAATAGTTGGGAGCATTGTCACATTTTTCATTATTATCATGCCATTGACTGACTCCCAAGTGGCCTGCACTGGGTCAGGCCACCAGAAGGGTCTTTATGCCTCTTAGCTTCACATAAAGGAGCTAACTCAAGTTGAAAAACTGTCTGCCCTCTCTGATTGCAGTGACACTATTCTGTCCCTGTAGATCTGTTTTGAATGATGGTGAGTAAGGCAGAAAAATCACAGTTTGGTATTTGAGATCCATCCCTGTTGGTGACTGCCTGATGAGTTTTATATTGTTTTGTTTTTAATGGCAGGGAAGAGGTTTAAAAGAAATGCTTCCTCTGACAGGCAACCCTAGCGAGGTTTGGGGTAGGAACCATGGAAGATACAGTTACTTTTATAGTCATAGTCTAGCAGGTGACTAGTGGCATTGCCCTGGGCCATGATGTACATTGGGCCAGCTCAGACGCATGCAAGCTCCCACTTGCAACTATATTGTCCTAATGCACCAACATTTGCATTTAAAGGTGCTGTGGAGAATTTTATTTCTTAAAAATGCAATAGCAGTAACTGCAAGAAAGGGGAAAACAAAAAAAGATGAAAAGGAACTTGCCTGAGGAGGTCTGCGAACCAAGGTTGTCTGCCGTAAGGAAAAAAACAGTTAATCCTGGGCTATGTGCATTACAGGATTGCTATGTAGAATTATAGAATTTCCAACACCCAGCTCCTACTGTTAGATGGGTGAGGCCATTCCTCTTGCCCAAAGAGTTCATGGGAGACCCTCATCCCTATACTTTAGTATTACAGAGATGGAGAACTTTGAACTGCTCAGCATGACAGAGGTGGGAGGAACACGAAGGAGGCATCACGGAGTGGAGCTCCGTCCTTGGGTATCAACAGGTAGACACCCACGGTTGAGATTCCTTGGTTGGCTCGGGGTGATGAGGGTCATGGCTCATGACGCTCACGATCATGGTCATGGTGATGAGGGGTGGATAGGGTAGGGTCAGCATAGTTGCCTCTGCCCTGGTAGTTGGGGACAGGGCACGGTGCCTCCTTGGACATGCCTTCATCCCTTCAACCTGTGGAGACAGGGCTGCCCAGGGGCTGGGAGTGTCAGTCCAGCCAGGGAGAGGGTCTAAAGAGGGAGGACGGACTGGGTGGATTTGGCTCATGCAACAAGGCCACCCAGAGATGTGCCGCCCAGCCCCGAGGCCAGGAAGGCAGGGCATAGACCCGAGTGGGCTGAGGATGAGAGGCAGCTGGTGCAGGAAGGCGCTGCCCATAGGACAGCTGCAATGTGGGGTGAGAGGAGGCAGCAGGACACTGGGTTAAGGATGTGCCCTTCATCTTGGGGCCAATAGGCTGTGAGGTGGGGGAAGGACAAGTTCAGGTTTGCACATTAAAACAGCCTGAGTGCAAGAAAAAGAGTGACCATGCCAGGAAAGAGCCAGAAGAGTGGCCTGAGTGCCAGGAGTCTGTGGACAGAAGCAGAGAGGCAGGACTCCATCACTGACTTGGTAATGAGATGTCTAGTGGTGGGAGGGGTCCCAAGACAGAGAAGAAAGTCAAGGGTGGTATGAAGGTTTCCAGTGTAAGCTTTATAAAAGAGAACTGGTCTTTGAAAGATGAATTTTGGTCCTTCCTAAAGTGAGGGGGGCTGGATGTCTCTAAGACAAAATACCCCTCTGCTGATTATCTGCGTCTGTAAGATCATATATTAAATGTCCCCATTCACAAGCATAAAAATGCACCTGTCAGCGTTTTTGTGGTCTATTCTGGAAATGGTACCAGAAGGACAGAGGAGGGGACATTAGGGGGAATCTCCCTCTATTGTGAAGGGCTCCCCCTTAACACCTTCCTTCTTCAGCCCCAAGGAAGACCCTCCAAAGGGTAACAGGAAGTGGCCTCTCAGCACAGTGGCCCAGGCTGAGGTGTCTTCCATCCACAGTGGTCCCAGCTAGGCTTCTCCTGTCATTACCTGCAGGACCAGGTGGACACGCTGACCTTCCAGAGCCAGTCTTTGCGGGACAGAGCCCAACGTTTCGAGGAGGCTTTGAGGAAAAATACTGAGGAGCAGCTGGAGGTAGTCTCTGGTTTCTGGACTTTCCAGTGGCCCCCGCATGGCCCCCACCCTGGCCAGGCATGTGGCTTCCCCAGCAGCCCTACCCAAGCCCAAGTTCCCCTGTACACGTGCTACCGAAGTGACAGCGGGTCATGACCTCCCCTGGGTTTTTTAACAGTTCCTGTCAGCACCTTCCCCTGAGACAGAGAGCAGTGTGGGTTGCTCCATCTAGATGTTATTTTTGCCAGATTCCACAGTGCTCCCCAGCTGGGGTCCTGGGGCTCCTGAGGCAGAAGCACAGTCTGGAAACTGCCCACCCCTCCATCTCCTCCTTCTCCTCCTCCAGTTTAGGCTGGAACCACCATGTATTAGTAGGCTGATGGGAAATGTTTCTCCAGAAAAGCTGGCAAAACTCCTTCCTTCTAATGTAAGGTTACCAAATAAAATACAGGACACCTAGTTACATCTATAATTACAGATAAGCCCCAGCTACTTGCTGGAGGCTGCAGTGTGCTATGATCGCAGTGTGACCAGCCACTGCACTCCAGCCTGGGCAACAGAGAGAGATACCATCCCCTAAAAAGAAAAAAGAAATGGAGTTACAGATAAATGGGTTTTTAAGTGTATGCCCCAGGTAATATTTACATTCATTTTTTAAAAATACTCATTTATCTGAAATTCAAATTTAATGGGATGGCCTATATTTTTGTTTGTTATATCCAGCAACTCTATTTAACATGACTTCTCCTAAAATGACTTTTCTACTTCTTAAGCACTTTGCTCATATCCTGTGCATGGTGGGTGCAGGGTTGGCCTCTCCAGGGACCCAGGTGGGACCTATTAGACCTCCAGGTGCTTGGCAAATCCGGTGCTCAAGTGAATGTTAAAAGCCGGTGTGGGGTTTACTCTTTCTGCCGCATGAGTTCCCTTGTGGGGTGGAAGGGCTGGCAGTGTCCAGGATCAGACTTCCCAGTGAACAAAAGCCACATCTCTCCTGCTCTCCCCCTGAGCTGGACTTTTAGGAGGGGTCCCAGTGGGAAATCAGCAGGGCTCCTTTATCAAGGAAGGCTATGAGCATCCTCTGTGTCCTGGGAGCTGCAGTGCCTGCTGGGAAGCTTGTTGCAGAGGTTAGGTTAGCTGCATTCACGACATTGGCCAATACTGGGTTTTGCTGGGAACCCTGGTTGACAGCTGGTTCACAGCTGGTTTCTCTATGGCCCATAGATTGCGTTGGCTCCTTATCAGCACTTGGAAGAAGACATGAAGAGCCTGAAGCAGGTGTTAGAGATGAAGAATCAGCAGATACACCAGCAAGAAAAGAAGATTATTGAGTTGGAAAAGCTGGTGAGTCAGTCTGTTTGCTCAGGAGAGTCACTAACCTCCGCAAGCTACCTGCTGTCATCACTGATGTGGTCATTGACTGTGTTCAGCCAGGTGTGCTCCTTCCTGGCCATCGCTTACACCTGGGCAGAAAATCCCATAGCTGCGCCCCAAGGCCTTCCTCAGTAAGCCAGTGGTTTAATAAGGAATCTCAGAGGTGGCCACAGCTTATCCGACCCTAGAGCCCTCCTGATTGACTCCCTCTTCTTGGCTTCGCCCTGGCTTTCCTGGGGATTTGCTATTTCCTCACTGTCTCTAGGCCATGTGTGGTGAGCTAGTGGGATATGGCTGGTATTTTCAGGCACTGCACAGAGTACTTTACCACAGCCTGCCCCTAGCTCCAGCAGCACACCTGAACGGCAGCTACCTAATAAGCTATTCCGCAACACGGAGATGGGGCCTGGGGAAGGAGAGGAGGAATCAATCTCTCTGGGTCCTGGGAAAGAAGGAGGAATCAATCTCTCTGGAGCCCTTTTTATAAGGGCTCTTATCCCATTCATGAGGGCTGCATCCTCATGGCCCGATCACCTCCTAAAAGCTCTACCTCCCAACATCACATTGGGAGGGAGGTTTCAACACAGGAATTTGGTGGCGAGGGGGTGGGAGGAGACACAGGTGTTTAGTTCATAATGGAATCCTTGTTCTCACAGACACTCTCCCACCTCAGCCCTCTAGCCTGGCTTGCAGAGCAAGCAAAGGGTACCCCATTAGGGATACAGAGCACTGAGATTTCACCCCCAATCCATGGCACAATGCCAGCCAGGGCCAGGGTTAGAGTCCCAGAAAGGAGTTCAAAGAGAGTAGCGGAGAAACCTGCTTCCAAGGACAGCCTGTCTTGATGTGGAAATTGGCCCATAGGTCTCTGATAGATTCTTATTTTTTCCCCTTTATTGTTATTTTTAAAAGCAACTTTTTATATTATAGAAGGAAAAAGAAGTATGCTATAGGAAATTATAAAATAAGATAAACAAAAATAATATAGAACATTATATTTCATTCACCGTTTATACTTGCCAGAATATGTGTCTGCCCTCGCATGGACACGGCACAGACCTAGACCACATATCATCTTGTCCAAGGGTTTTGTATCCTCCTGTCTTTCTCAGGAAATTATTATTACATCTAATTTTTAATTCCCCATTTTTCTCTGAAATGTCCCTTGCAGTTGGTATATCCAAACCAGGGGCTGACCTAGGACCACCCTTGCATTTTGTTGCCATGACCCTCTATGTGGAACTATCCCTTTTAGCAGACAGCGCTTCTTGCAGAGCAGGTGCCCATAATTAGCAAGGACAGACTGATGTCGGGACTGTTACCAGCATCCTGTGTGAGGCAGGCTACTTGGCACCTTTCAGTAGCCCAGAACTTCCCAGCTCAGGCCAGGACTAGGCCTGGTGGGGAGCTCACTGACAGAGCCTCGCCCTGCCAATCGGCAGGGGGTAGCTTCCACTCTGACAGCAAGCAGGAGGCCCCCTCCTTCTGGCTGGGCCATCTGTAGTGGGTCAACCACAAGCCTCTGGGTTTACTTGGCTGTTTTTAGCCATGCTCCAGGCTTTCTGCAGGCATGCAGGACGGCTCATTCCAGAAACCTTTTTTAGGCAAAAATGAAGCTATTTGACCACTTCCCATCTCCAGGGAGCAAAGCCAAGGGCTGAGTGAGGTCTTTGTTGAACATCAGGAACAGAGAGGCCCATCCTATGGCCAGCATGCTTGAACCCTATTGGTGAACATGTGACAGTTTTCTTTAAAGATTAACTGCGTTAATGGTGAACATGCTACATTCTTTTCAAATATGATTCATTTCTACGTTCATCTTAGAATGGAACTGTACTTCAGCTAGGTGTTAGGGACACACTGACAGAGAAAGTGGCACACATTGTGGGGAAATTACAGCCATGCATAATGGGTTTCTTCTGCTACGCCACCTGTAGCTTCAGTGGGAAAAGTGTGCTCACATTCTTTATATTGCTGTCTCTCCATTAATTCGGAATGTCATATAGTGTGTGCATAGCTGGCCAGGGACACGGCTGCACCACATCTGACCCTTTGGGAAGAACCAAGAGGCTGCTATTCAAATTAGGTCCTGGTGGAGTCTGTGGCTTATCTCTGATGGTGACAAGGGCCTGAAAACACTCGCTGTGAGAAATGCATTTTACCAGGAACCCAACACACACACACACAAATATATGAAATATATATAATAAAAATACACATCGAAAACATATATAATAAGACCTCTATAGACAGTACACACTGGCATTTTCTATTCTGTTTTATTTTGTTTTAAAAAATGCTGGTCACATCTCTCTAACCTGATTTTATAACCCACTAATGCATTGCAAACTACGCTTTGGAAAATGCTGTTCTGAAAATCCTCCAAATCCCGAAGTCGAAGGCACTGGTCTGCTACCTATCTGACGGCCTTGCCTAGAGCTTCTTAAACACCATATCCTTTGCAGGTGGAAAAGAACATTATCCTGGAAGAAAAGATCCAAGTTCTCCAACAGCAGAATGAAGACCTCAAAGCAAGGATTGACCAAAACACAGTTGTCACCAGGTGAGCAGGCTGGGTGTTTGCTAGTAGAACGCACGTGTCATCTACAAAGTGGCTTTGCTCTTGAGTTTCTTTTTGTCCCATCCCTCAATTTGCCTCACCCTGAGCTGTGAGTGTGCCCCACGCAGTCTCTTGGCATTTCCCCTGCGACCACAAGAACAAGAATTCAGCCTGCAACCACCTAGCCTGTGGCAGTGCCGATGGGACCCACCTTGGGAGAAATGAGGGAAACCAGCAGAACTATGCAGCTGGGGCTCCCCATGGGCCTGAGGCATGACGGAGTTCATTTCTGAAAGAGATTAGGAGAGGAGGGGCAGCTGGGTATTCCCAGGCAAAAGAAAGCCACCACGGAGGGACACCCAAGGCTTCCGGAAATCTCCTGTTTCCATCTCGGTCCTGCCCGTCCCTGCAGGACCCAGCTCTGGGGTGCCCTGACTTCCCTTCTCCAGCTCAAAGTAGGGTGAGTGGAGTTTGGGCTCCATCGGCTGGAGGTTCTCTCTGCCATGAGGGCTGAGCCATCCTGCTGAGAACCCTTGCCCACCTTGGTACAGCCATGGTGTGTCACCCTGTGCACACTCACACATATCACACACACTCAGGGACTACACGCTCACATGCAGTGTCCCATGCACACATACACATATATGCTCACATTTGCACATCCCCCACTCGTGTATTCTGTCACACCCGCTCTTGCTGCTCTCATGTGCCCTTATATTTCCATACTCACCCTTGCACACTTACCCTCACACACACTTATACATATACTCACACACATTCTTGCACACACATATTCATGCACACAGAGCTATTGCCTCCACAGCCGAGCCCCTGGTGCAGACATATGGTTGCCACCTCAGAGGCACACAAGAATAAGTGCCAGGGTAGCAGGCCTTGTCATCCCTGCCCCTGTGGCACCCAGGCCCCAAGTCCCAGGCAGGCAGTCTTGCCGGCCTCCTCGCTGATGTAGCCTCAGAGTGTGGGAGAAAGCCTGAGCAGCACGGGCCTCCCGGGAGAATCTGCAAGGAGCCTTGTCAGCAGAGCAGGTGCAGGCTTCATCCCAGAGGGGTGATTTGTTGGGCGTCAGGCTTTCCAGCTGTAAAAGGCACATGTACTTATTCCTGTCAATTCCCAAAGGTGCCATCAGTTTTAAAAAATGCAGCAAAGCAAGCAACTCAAGCTTCACAAAAGAAGGCACAAAATTCATTGATTCATTTTCTATCTGGCACCCTTTATCAGCAGACATAACTGAGCCCCTGTTCAGTGCTGACCTTAAGGCTCTCGGCCCAGCAGCAGGCAGACCCACGGAGTGGCATCTGCACTGGGGGAGGCTGGCTGCTGTCATGGAGTCATGAGCAGGGAGGCCCGGAGGAGGCATCTCCACCTTCCTAGAAAGCTCAGGAAGGCCCACAGCTTGTCACTGCCCTTGAAGTCGTGTCATCATCAATTACTGACTCTGTGTCTCCTGTCTGAGTCTCCCAGCAAGCACACTTCCCTCCTTTGCTCTGACAGGCAACCAGCACCTCCCCTGACCAGGCGGAGGGCCTCTGAGCTGATCAGGTGTTGGTCAGAGAGGCTCTGGGAAGGGATGTGTCAGCAGGACTAGCGGAAATCGTGTTTCAACCCAAGGTCCTTGGCCACGGTGGGACTCATCCCTCTTCTTCCTGCAGGCATAGCCACCGCCTCCTTTTCCCTGCACCCTTTGGCCTGCTCGCAAGTTCAGTGTCCACTGGTGTGATTGCTACTAGACTGTTTCTTATTCTCACCCATGCAGACAACTGTCAGAGGAAAACGCGAATCTCCAGGAATACGTTGAGAAAGAAACCCAGGAGAAGAAGAGATTGAGCCGAACCAACGAAGAGCTGCTTTGGAAGCTCCAAACTGGGGACCCAACCAGCCCTGTTAAACTCTCCCCCACGTCCCCTGTTTACCGCGGCTCCTCCTCAGGACCTTCCTCTCCAGCCAGAGTCAGCACGACACCCAGATGACGCTGCCAGGCCGCCCACGGAAGCTCCGGCCTCCAGTGTTTCCACCCTGAGCGAGCCCTCGACAGGTGCCGCCGGAGCTGACCCTGTGCGCATGCGCAGCCGCTGCCTCCTGCACCCCAGGCAGCGTCCTGCTCAGATCCCCGTGAGACTGCCCTGGTATCCGCACTTAGGAAAGTGTAAACGGTAGAGTCTGATGTGCAAACGTTTTACCATAGTTAGAGCCAAAAGAAAGACATTTCCAATTGTTCTTGAGCAATGAACTTTCACTGCAGAATTTCTGGTTAGCTACAAATAGCTCAAGTTTTCAATATACGTTGAATAATCATTGTGTACTGCACCGACGTGTGTGTGTATTTAGATACACGTATATGCACATTCGGCGGTTCTGAATTGCATTTTTTATAACATGAAGTGCTGACATATTTTAGTGGAGGTCAGCAGTTTTCTAACTTGTGCCTAAGAATTATTGGGAAATGAAAATGCATTTCTATCTTGCTTCCCAGGAATATTTCTACCCAAAATAGAAAAAGGAAAAAAAAAAGATACAGAGAAGAAGCGCCTTTCAACCCACCACCACGTGGTACTACTCTCTTTAACACTAACACCAGCGATTTGTGAATGGTAACTGCCTTTGGAACAATCAATCAGCTTCTCAATCAACATGATGTGAGGTCACTGTTATTCCATTCACAAGTTTTAGTTATGAATGCTCTTGTTGTGAGTGGCTAAGCAGTGGGAAACCCTAAGGGGTCTGGCAGTTTTGCAGATGTCACTCATGACTCATCTATAATAGTCTTGTAAACACAAATTTTGTTTTCCTAAATGGCATCTCAGAATTGGTCATTAAGCTATTGTTGCATCCTTGCGGAAAACATGGAAAAGCATGGCCTTTTAGTAAGAGTGAGGATGACCTTGGAGATGACTGAGACCGTTCATGTTCCATCCTGGTGAAAGAAAACTGCTAATAGGGTCCGTATTTGGATCAGGCATAAAGTAGGAAAGTGTACTCCCACTTTCCATTTGGTTTGCTCTGATATGAGGCTATATCATTGAAATATGACCCCCATTTCATAGGCAGACTCTCTTTCCATTTGGTTCTATAATCAGCCCCTTTACTGCACATTGAGATAGCTCAGGGGTTCTAGCAGGGGCTTCCAGAAAACCAACATTTCTGTCCCAATAACCACTTCTAGGCTATCACATGAACTCCCAGAAACCCATTTGTACTTTCTACTTGACACGACCGAATGACACTGGGGCGGACCGTAGTCCCGCTAGCCCCAGGATGTTCTCCCAGACAGAGGAGCGCAATGAAACAGCCAGCCAGGAGTCACTGGTTACTGGACTGGCATCTGTCTCTGACATGGTAGAATTAGAACATGAAAAGAATTCTATAGAGCTGTGGAAGTTTAGGAGCATGGTACACAGAGAAAGTAGTTTTAACAGTCGATATGGTGATTATAATAGAGATAATGATGACTTTGTTTCCTGTGTGTGACAAAGACCCTGCACTTTTCTCCCTGCAGCCCCTAAAACTTGTCCTGAGTACAAGCATGTCTTTGAGCATGTCCGAGGCAAGAAGTACCCTGCAGGAGTCCTGCAGGGGACAGAGCTATGGAGCAGGAAGGAAAACAGCCTGTGAAAGGGGTCAGCTCCTTCGGGCACACATGTGAGCAACATGAAGGCGGATATGGTCTGTGTCCCTCGCATGAATCAAAGTTGGGCCCCCTAGGTCCTGCTCCTCCTGGGGACACATACAGTAGACACACATTGAAGCAACATGTTTCTTTAGAAGCTCCGCATGACGCTGCGACATTGAGTTGGGCATTCCATTAGATCATGTCACACTGACTGAATACACAGTTATTTATTTTTTCGGCAGGGGCAACCTGCACAGACACAAGTTCGGTTGCAGCTTAGCTCTCCAGATGAGGACCTGCTTACCTAACTGCACCCACTAAATGCAGTTATACAGCAATACTGACCTTGGTGTGTGTTAGGATGTGGTGCAGTGCGTTAGGCCACTGCAGTCAAAGTCGTAGGGATGTTAGAACTAAGTAACCCTTCACTAGGTGGACTTTGGTGAGCGCTTTGCCCAAGCCAGCCCTGACCTCGGGTGCATGGGCTCATTTCCACAGGGCTGTGGCTTCTTTCCCTCGTCATGGACACCCATCACACATGGCCCGTCCTCAGGGCTGGAACCGCTCCCGAGACACACCGGGAGGCTGCTGGGCCTCCCTCTTGATTCGGCCCTCGCTCCGCATCGTCAGGATGCAGGCCTCCCCCCCATGGGACATCGGCTTCTCTCTGCCAGGCTGGAGCGATGCCTCCCGATGCAGGAACGGTGGCCTTCCCATCTGTCTCAGACCCACCGGATGTCATCAGTCTCTTCATGGAGTTTGGGAGATGTGCCAGTGGCCTGCCCTCTACCCCCCGCCTGCCACACACTGGGATGAGGTTCTGGTGGGATGGCAGGAGGCATGGGCGGGAGGTGCTGGCTCTTCTGTCATCAGTTGAATGGGGTTGCAATATTCCTGTCCTGCCCCTACAGTTTCTGTGTTGCATATTTGTGTTGAACTCTAAAGCTTATTAAAATAAACTTGAGGGACTTTCTGTGATATCCACTTGAGGTAACTGAGACCTATCCCTCTCGGGCTGGGGATCCCAGGGAAGCTGGATTCCTTTTCTGTGTGCGCCAGGGTCTGCTGAGTGTCACCAAGAGAATCCCAGGGACTTCCTCTCCCCTGACTCGGTAGGTCTGAGATTCCCATACCCACCCTCATGCCTGGGGTCTTTGGCAGCCCGTCACCTGGACTTGAGGGTGGTTTCGTGATGGAAAGAGAACACAAAAGATCATTACCTCATTTTAACCTGAAATAACTTGCTCCCCCATCTCACCAGCCTTCAGTTTGAGCTGCAGCCAGTTTGGAGTGTCCCACAGGTGCCTGGTTCTGCTTGGGGCCACACAGGAGACCTAGGTTTGCCAGTTCCTGGTGGTTTTGCAGGACTTGTGGGAGATGTCAGAAAGTCCCTCATGAACAATTCCTGACAATAGACACTTTGTAGATGGTGCATGAGTCACTTTCATGGGTTGTCCATGCTTCCCAGAGTAATGATGCTGACCACCTAGGTATTAATGATCTACTTACTAGTCAATAAGTCCTGAGCTGTTAGTTTCTTTTGGGATATCTTAAACGCCCTCCACTTTTATAATAATCACCTCCCATTCTACTCCTCACCTGTGAGGTGAACCAGGCAGGTGCCAACACCACCAGCTAACAAAAGTGCCAATGGTGACTCATTCTCGGCACGTGGACTGTGCCCCCTTTCATGGTTAATCTGCAGTAGGAACCTCACTTCAGCTTCACCTCACTCAGTCACCTCCTCTGAGCTGAGCAGCCTTGGAGAGCCAGGCTCTCCATGCGTGGAAGACTTGTGTCACCTCAGCAGGAAGGGAGACATGGAACTAACCATGGGTAGCAACCGAGCAGTTGGATGTGTTCCCACCTGCAATTGGCATTGAAGGACCTTCTCAGAGCTATGGCTGCATCAGTGTCTGAGCTTCAAGTGATGACTCTGGGATTGTGCCCTGTCATCTAATCTACGGTAATCAGGAGGTGGGGGTCCTGCCAGCTCAAGAGTCTGTGATAAATGTTTTAAATTTAAAAACAAACAAACAGGCTGGGCACAGTGGCTCATGACTGTAATCCCAGAACTCTGGGAGACCAAGGCAGGTTAGAAAAAGCTGATAAATCAAAACTTATCATAACTTGTGATCACTTGAGCTCACAAGTTTGAGACCAGCCTGAGCAAGATCAAGACCCTGTCTCTAAAAATAGCTGGGCCTTATGGTGGGCGCCTATAGTCCCAGCTACTCCAGAGGCTGAGGCAAGAGAATTGTTTGACCCCAAGAGTTTGAGGTTGCTGTGAGCAATGATGCCACAGCTCTCAATCCCAGAGCAACTGAGACTCTGTCTCAAACAAACAAACAAAAAACATTAAATGGTGGTAAGCCGTTCAGGCATTGAAAAACAATGGGAGTAAATTTACTTAAATTTGAGAATTATTTTTTTAAGTCAGTCTGTTTCCCTCAAACCTCATGCCCCAAACTTCGTGAAACAAAACAAAGAAGGCCATCTGGAGTTTCTGCTTGCCAAGCTCTGGTCGCACCTGCCTTGGCATGAAGATGCAGGCAGGGTCAGGATGTTCAGATGCCTGGGTCTCCTCCCAAACCTCCAAGCAGCCCCTGAGGCATAGCCCTGGCTCTGCAGAGCAGCTTCTCACTTGACTGCAGCCAACTCACTATGAGAGGGATGGGGCTCTGCTCCTGCCCTGTGCCCTTACACTAGAGGAGCACCGCGCTCCTGGACAAGAGGGCATTCGGCAAATGCATTCTTATAAGGGGTCAAATGTAAAAGCATCCCTGAGAAAGTTCACCCAGCACAGCTCCTTCTTCCCCACATAGCTCTAAATCCACTGGGATTAGGTGTTCAGCTTCACCGAGACGCCAAAGGGTTGGCAGGAGCTATTCATTAGCAAAGGTACTGCCATTTTTTTTTTTTTAAATGGCTGTATTCATGGCTTGGCTTGGCTTACATTAGTAAAAACTAAACTATTCCTTGGATAGAATTATCTACAGGCGTTGATGCCCAGCTTCCTGGCTGCAGCCCCAAGCCCTGCCCAGGTTTGTGAGGTAGCCAAGCAGGGCTGGAAGGATGGATGTGAAGGGCTGGGACAGTACCTGGGATGTAGCTCCATAGGTTTTCTGATCGCCATGAATGATGTTTGGGGGCAGTTTTTGATTGACCAGCTTTTCATAACCAAACAGTGGAAGGAAAAACAGCGTAGTCCCTCAGGACTCCAGACTGGACTGCCACATGGCTTTGAGGAGCCCCCAGTGAGTTTTGTGGGGGGTTTTGTTTTTTCTTTGAGACAGAGTTTCACTCTTGCCTCCGGTAGAGTGGTGGGCTGTCATAGCTCACAGCAACTTCAAACTCTTGGGCTCAAGTGATTCTCTTGCCTATCCTCCTGAATAGCTGGGACTACAAGCACCCACCACAATGTCCAGCTATTTTTAGAGATGGGCCTCCTTCTTGCTCAGGTTGGTCGCCAACCTGTCAGGGTTTTCTAAGCAATCCCAGGGAAACTGCAGGACCTTTTCAGGCTTCCCGCATGGTACCGAGAGGCCACTAGGTGGCAGTGTGGCGCTGCGGGAACTGGGGCCTACCTTGCCCTTGGCCCAAAGTGGTCCAAAGCGACCAGAGGTGGCCTTCTTTCTGGATGCACACAGAAATAACAGCAAGAAGGCATGTGCCCTGCTCATTTCCCAATTCTGGGACCCACTGGGCATTCTCTTGGCTGTTATTCCAAGTCAGCCCATTGTGTGACCCAATAGCTGGGTTCTGGTTTCCGTCTCCCTGAAACTTGTGTTGCACTGAGGGGAGACTGCTGCTACCTTGCGCCCCAAGTGCTGCTCTGCTGTGTCCCCCAAACATGCTGCACATCCCTGATTTCACACTGCCCAAGCTTAGTGGTCTAGTTTTCCTGTGTGGGCAAAAATGCGAAATGGGCCTGCATGGTGCTCTGGGGTGCAGGTCCTTGCCGATGGTCCTGATAGTGGACATGCTGGCTGTCAGAGCAGCCACCTGCCCTTCTCTCCACACAGTTCCCCGGGTGTCAGCCTCCAGAGCTATCCACCAGCTGACAAAACTCAAAGGTCAAACCCGATCTTCCAGGCAGCAAACCTTCCAGCAAAGTCACTGTGAATCAGCGCCTCTTAGTATCTGGGAATTAAGGCCCACTTGACTATTTGCTTTCTGTGCAAGAAAATGGCTTGCTCCAGGGAGCTGGGGGGGTTAGATGCCAGCAATGACTAAGAGCTCCACCCTCCCCCAGCATCCCCAGCCTGTGTGCAGCCCATCCCCTGAGGAGACAATACACAGAGGTACACACCAGGCGGAGGTGCCAGCGGACCGAGGGGCTCTTGCTGCCGACAGGCAAGCGCTGCTCCCTCTGAGCCTCTTAGCCCTCAACAGCCTGCCTGGCAGGAAGATCTCTGGGGCCCGCAAACCCAGGCACGTCTGGAGAGACAGGACAAGGTGGCAAAGGCAATGTGGGGCTGAGGGATTCCCTAGTTGAGGCTCAGCTTGTTGGAATAAGAATTTCCCCCGGTGGCTGCAAGAGCCTGAGCACAGGCTGTTGGAAGCAGGAAGGCAATGAAAGTGCAGCACAGGATCTGGGACTGGCCATGAGGCACTGAGACCCTGTGACACCCAACCTCGGTTGAGAGGCTTCCTGAGACCGCACTCCACACACCGCAGCCAGAAACAGCATTTATTGGAATCTGCAGAAGCATGAGCTAGTGTACCACGAAACAGTTTGACTTTACAACACGATGTGTGAGAGGCGGTTGTCAATACATGGCATTGTGAGCAAAAGGGGATATGGAGCAGTTTCACATTTTTTTGAAAGGCAAAGGACAATATTGACTTGTGTCCTTAAAATAAAATAAAAACAGGTGTCCCAGCAGAGACCAACCTGATTTGCGGTTAGCATCAGAAGCTAAATCTAGTATCACAATTATAAGAAACAATTAGAAAAATAGAGCATCAAACAAGCAAAAAATAGTACACAATTTACATACCAAAAAACACAACTCTTTTAATAATGGCTCCATGTTCAGTAGAAGAAAAAAATTTACTGGAGAAACCACAGCTATTCAGGTTTGACAATAAACCAACCCTCATTAGTATCTTTACCCTTTGTGCTCCTTAAACCCTTTGAAGCTAAAAGGCACAACTTAAGCAGGAAACGTATCTTAAATATATAACATCTCACGTGGGAAAATAAGTCCCAAACTTAAAAAAAGTTTGTCATCAAGAAACACAAAATCATATACTTTGTTAATTAATCAACAAAGTCTGAAATGCATCTTCCCAGTCCTCTTTCCTAACCTGCTGGACGCACTAACACCCTGAGAAAAAGTGCGTGGGCTTCTCTCTAAGCTTGGTCAAGGGATTTCATCTCATGTGGGTTTTACAGCCAGCAGCTCAACGTATTTGTGTGATGATCCAGGAGGGCTCCTTGGGAACTGTGTAGCCTGAGACTCTGAAGGAGAGAGCACAGTGGCTCGGGAAGCAATGGGCACCAGAAGACCCATTAGAGTGACTATGAAAGTCAGTTGAAAATCTTTTGCCTTAAAAATCCATTAGGCATCATAACTCCACCATAGGTAGCTTCTTGCACCACTGAATCAAGAGAGCATTTTGTTATCCCCAACAGTCCAGAAGAGCCTGACCAATGTTCATCTTGCTCTCCCCGAAGAGCCTTGCATATAATCCTTTTGTTAAATGGCAAACAGATATATTTTAAATTACACATAACAGTCATCCATAACATGTATTCAGTTCCATCAGGTGAACTCTGGGACAGTTCCACAAACATCATCACGCCCCCTCTGCCCAGCAATTTCCCAGGCCTGGGAGCTTGATCAGGAGACACGGAGAATGAGGATATAAACATGCCTCTTGCCCATCCAAGAACACAGTGGTGCTGGGGCCCTGGCACAGCAGGGTTGCTGGGTGCCAAAATAACTGTCAGCTCACATTAAAGACAAATGTGTCCGTGTAAAAATGGGGTGTTTAAATCAGAAGAGGGGCCCTGGCAAGGAGCCAGGTAGCCTTTCTCTAACAATGAGTCCCTGTGTCAGGCAGTGCCTCCAACTTCGCCCATGAGCCTGGGGCTAGGGAGCAATCTTCAGGGAGTTTGTCTACATGCCACCCACCCAAACTCTGGCTCTAATCTCCATGTAGCATCAAGCTGGAGGCCAGAACACATGGGACTACAAACAGTAGCCCATTCAGAAGGCCTGCTTAACCCCTAGGGAGGTCAAGGGGAGAAGTGGGGGCGTGCCCCCATTTCCACGGGTCTCCCAGTCACACTTGATAGGCACAGCCGAAGTCATGGACAAAGGTGGGGGTGCAGGAGGGAGTGTCAGGACCTGGGCTATTAGGGCAGCAGGGGCACTGACTGGATCCGCAGCACATTCTAGTCAGCACCCCTCAGCCAGGCAGGCAGCCCGAACACAGCATCAGCACAGGAGGGGCCTGCCTGATAAAGATACAGTGAGACTGTCTCAAAAAAAAAACAAAGGAGTCTCGAAGGGAAGAGAGCCCTTACTGCGGGCAAAAACAAACCCCAAAGTGCGGGAGATCTGAGCAATGTGACGATAACATAATTTAAGCAATCTTTCTGCAGCGCCCTAGGAAGACGAGTCTACCACTCCTCCCTCTTGGTCTGGAAAAAGAAACCCAACAGCAAGCCCTGGTAGAGGGGGAGCAAGCAGGGATGATGAGCCTCCCCCAAAAGTCCCCTTGCGACTGCCCTCCTGCCAGCCAGCTCCACTGTGCCACCCACCAGGGCCCTGCAGTGTGGTCACAGGGTATGGGAGACAGGCAGAGACGCCCGCTCATCACAAACGGTCTTTCCGACGTGGGCATCCGGGGCTGGTGCACAGATAAAAGCAGACACAACATTCCGGTGGGTGTGTATCTCGGGTAATGTGGAAGTTCTGACTACACAGGAAAACACTGACCGGCCAGGACACTGAGAAGGATATTCTTGTTTGGGGAGGGGAACTAAGAGATGGAAAACGAGCAATCATTTTTTCCCCCTGCCTTGCGTGTGTTTTTATTCCAGAGGAAGGAAGGCGGGGTGTGATAAGGAAAAGTCTATTAAAATTGCGAGGCTCATCCCAAATACCATTACTTACATTATCGCCCTTGTGTAAGAAGAGAAAACCTCTGCTGAGTGTACATAACTACTCTTGGTAAAGCACGGCAACCAATGAAATACTTAGGGAGGTCACCCTCAGGTGTCCTTTCCTAACTAGAAAGGCCTTCCTCTAACGAGGGAGGCACGAGCGCCTCATCCTGGCCGAGCTGTGTGAGCTTCTGTGTCCTGCATTAAGGCCTCAGTGAGGAAGGGACCCAGACTCCTAGTGGCCTGGCACCATCTTGTGCCCAGCTCTGTGTGTGGGAAACTCTTCTTTCATTCTGCAGGGTGATGTGTGCTGCTAGCTGAAATGTCACCTGTAAATATTGTCTACTGCGTGCTGTCTTACATGAAAATTTCCATCAGAAAGAGAAATTAAAGTTAAAAATAATTCCCCTTCCCCATGCCTCTTGGACACCCTCATTTCCTCAACTTGTCTTTGCCAGTGTAGAAAATAACAGAAACAAAAAGCAAACAAATAGCTGACTGGAACTAAGACAACTAAAACCCCAACAAAATAAGTTAACATTTATCAGAATATTTTACAGCACCAATCTACATAAATGTAAATACCTTTGGAAATCTAAGCTTTGGGCTCTTAGGACGCTCTCTCCAGAACATTCACAAATGAGTTTTAGAATACAGACTCTGCAAAGTGACCAGGACCTGGCACCAAGCCCAAGTCCTAGACTGCCCACCTGCTCTCCACTGGCTGTTCAGCCAATTCTTGCATTTCCCTCCAAGAACCTTCTGGAGCAGAGGAGGAAAGTCAAGTGCTATTAATTTATAAGGCTTCTTCCGACCAGACATGTGTCAAATGCCAGACTGGGAGCATATGGAAAACCAAGTTTGGAAAGCAGCATTTACATTTCCCAGGTGTCCCTTACTCTCCCTTCAACACTGTCTCTGAGCGAGGCATCAGGGAAGAAGGGCTCCAGCATCATTCTTGCATCCTCTGGCTTCAAGCTACAAGGAGTATGTGCAGTGGTGTTTGCCCCAGCCTGAGCTACAGACGCGGGTGTGCTGCGGAGGACAGGGTGTCTTGGCCGGACCCACTGCTCTCTGACTTATGGAGCCAGGAGGCCCAGGGCAAGGTTAGAGACCCTTGGTGAATGCAAAGCCACAGTGTTTAGGTGACAGAGATACGAGGAGGACGGCACTATGACCAAGAATCATCTCCATGGGGACCAGGAATCCTGAATGATACACCAATAGCTTGGGGTGATTATCTGGCCATTTTTCAAATTAATGTCAACTTAGTACGGTGGAGTGATTCACAGATGTCATGGACTGTGTGGTCTGATTCCAATTTCATCATACACATTGTGACCCAGATGTGTCATGCCCCTACACCGGGCCTTGGGAACTTTATAGGAGCCCAGTGACTGACTTGAAAGCACGGGAGGGCGAGTAGAGTGATGGCAAAGACTCATAGGAAACAACTGCGGATCTGAGGCCAGTCCCACACAGAGAGTCTCATGTTCCAGTTACTCAGGACGCAGATAAGGTGAAAGACAGCAGAAGCAGCAAGACTGGCCAGGCGTGGTGGGCATGGGCTGCAGCACGTCCCCTGTTTATGTGTGTCCACGTGCCCATGGGAGTGAAGCCAGCCCTCCCCTGCCCTAAGGCCTTCATTCCCACCAGAACCAATCACTTCTTCCCTGTCTGAAAGGAACCACCTGCTCTTGGTGGCCGCAGGACTCTGGCTGTCTGTAAAACCGTGCCTGGAGGGGCCTGTGGGGGAGGGGTCCAGCCCTAACAACCCCACCTGGAAGCAACTCAGGCAGGCTCAGGAGAAGGAAATTGGTCCTACTGTTCCTTTTTAAGTACACAGCTGTCATGTGGCTCTGGGGGGGGGGGGGGCTGGTGGGAGACATCGTTTAGTGGTAGGGTCTCTCTCTCATCTATGGCTGCTGTTGAAACAGGAGGGAATGGCTACTAAAAGTCTGGAGTGTGCACGATGTCAATCCCAAAGCAGTCCCTGGGGGGGGAGGCCTGCTTCCCAGAGGACAGGTGACCTCTGTTCTGCCGAGGCTGGGGCAGCAGGGTGCTGAGCTGAAGAGAAGAGCTGCTTTCTTTGTTCTGAGAGAAAGGGGAGACACGGTGGCCAGCCACGGCCAAGTGGCCCTGGCCAGGGAGCTCTCTGGAGGCGAGTGGGGACTCGTGAACCAGTCGCAGAGCCGGGTCTGGGCAGGACACATGAACCGTGGGCTGTGGCTGAGCTTCAAGTAACTGCACCTGCACCTGCACGGGGCATCATGGGTGTGGGCGGCTCCTGTGACACGGGTGGGGAGAGCAGGGCGCTTCTCGGGTTTCTGGGGCTGTCCCCTGGGGCTGCTGCCCCCGGGGGCGGGGCTGTGTATCACTTGCATTGGTCCAAATTGTCATCAGGAGTCCTTGCTTGGTCAGCAGCCAGGGATGCCTCCTCGCTATGCCATAGACCGTAGCCGAAGTAGATGACAAAGCCTGTGGGCCAACAGCAGAGAGAAGGGCGTGAGCAGAGTGGGCCAGGCTGTCACAGAAGGCTGCCCCACAGCTTGTGGCCCCACAGAAAAGCCTCTTGCATGGGCATGAGCCTGTAAGCCAGGGGCTCTCTCGGGCTGGCTTTCCACATCTGGAGAAACCACACGATTCTTCAGATGGAGTCTGCAATGGTCACTGTCTGCTTCAACATCTGACAAAGCCATGCATCCTTCTGGACAGACTCATGCTGTGGCATTTCCTTAGCAGACAGAATGGTTCGGCTGGAGGCCACAGGGTGGCACTGGGCCCTTCAGCTGAACCTCTTGACCAGCTCTGAGGTCCTTAAGGCTACTCACTCCTGGGTGGGATCTCCAGCGGGTACTAGAGGTCCCGGACTGTCGGGACAGTCCCCACTACCCACTTTCTCTATGTAACTGGACCTCAGAACACAAGAGATACTCAGCACCCAGGTTGCCAAGGTCCATGGTGGGTTCCAGGGCCACCTGCTTAGGGACTGTAGCCAATGGCCAGGAGCCAACTTGTGCCCTTGACACAGAGAGCAGGCCTTGAAGGAAGGATTCAGAAGCCTGGAGCACAGGGAAGGAATTAGCACTCTGGAACCCAAGGGCTTCCACAGGGAGGCTGGGACGTGGGCAGCTCTCTTTCAGGAAGGCTCTATGGACACGTCCATCTAACCAGGCATGGGCTGCTCTCTGAAGAGAGAAGGACCCATCCCTGCTGCCGGCAGAGAATGAGGCCACAGAGTGGGTGCTGGAGAAAAAGAGTCCCTCAACAGCCCCAAACTCAGGGCTCAGGTTGGGGCCAGTCCCCAGGACATTAGCATCAGGACTCAGACACTGAGGGAGGAACCTGAGTTCATCCCGTCCAGCCCTGGGACGAGCGGCCCAGAGGGGATGGAATAGTCAGTCCCAGAGGGTGTGCTCAGCCCTGGTGACCTCACAGGAGCCTCCCCTCGCCTGGGCAGCACCTACCATAGGCTCTAAAGGGCCACCCTCCTACAGAGAAAATGCTAGCAGCCTGTGACACCCACACCTTCCAGGGCCCACAGGGGCCAGCCAGGTCCAGGAGGGGGCGGCACAGTTTAGACCTTCCTGTGGGGGGAGGCGGGGCAGAAACTAGCTGGTGCCTGTGGACAGCAGACTCATTGTCTCGTTCTTGCTAACATCAAAGCTCTTGCCCAATGAGACAACTAGCTTGGGCAAGAGGCAATTAAAATGAGAAGGATCTGACAGGGAGAGGAGAACCACCACCTCCCAGGAATGCAGTATTGTTCTAGAGAAAACCTCTGACTCTGTGCTTCACCGTGGTATGAAATCTGAATCGGTGGAGATGCTATGACACTAACCATCCAGCCAAGCTGGGAGCCCGGGGAGCCTGGGGGAAGCCAGGACACTGGATGCGCTGGTCATAACAAAACGTACCTATCACCATCCACACTGCAAACCGGACCCAGGTGCCTCGGTCCAGCTGCATCATGAGATAGATGTTCACAAAGATGCTCAGGACGGGGAGCACGGGCAGGAAAGGCACCTGCAAAGACAAACGCAGCGTCAGACCTGCCAGGGAGGCAGGCTCGCGATGGTGCCACACTACCCAGGGAAGGACAGTAGGTAAAAGTCCCGGGGGTTGTCAGGGAAGAGTGGAGAAGAGGAAGTGAGCGCCAACCCCGCACCCCACACCCCAACACACACGTAAGAATCCACGGGCTGATCCCAACTGGTGGAAATTTGGTTCTAAGCTACAAAATGCCACAGTGGGCACTGCCCCAGTTCTCCTCTCGTGTTATTCTCTAGAAGGGGCTAGAAGAGAGACTTCCACTTCAGTTCTAAGGTGTAATGCTTTTAATACATGTATAAACAAAAATGCAGATGGCTTGCTCATCGCCAGGGCTTGGGAATCACATGGGATTCACCCAGACAGACATTTACCAGAAGCCACTAGGGACAGATGCATCCAGCACTTGGGGCCGGTCTTTTCTTGGCAACACTACCTGTGCCCTGGGGCTCCTGCCCCGTGTTCTCTGAGGCTGGCCAGCACCATGACCCAGCTGGGCCCACACAGCACCAGCTGACTAGCAGAAGGCCAGTCTGCTCACCTTGAAAGAGAGCTTGGTCTTGCTCTCAGGCTGCCTCCAGATGATGCTTGTGACCAAGGTACAGAGGAGGACAGATCCCGTGAGCACAAAGATTGCCCACAGCTGCCCTTGGGCCAAAGCCTCCTTCCCAAGCACGGCCACAATGCAGAAGATGATGATGAGGGTGGCTAAGAGGGAAGGAAGAGGGAGAGGTGAACTCAACTGTTTCTCAAGTTCCCACAGTGTCCTCAGCTCCCCCCAAATCCTGGAGAAGGGAGGCTCCACTTCAGAAGGCATCAACTGGGGAGGACAGAACAGCTAAGCCACAGCCAGTCTGACACACACCTCCAGCACCCTCGCCACCCCAAGTCCACTGCAAACGGCAACAAGCAGGACCCCAGGCACCTTACAGGGAAGTGCAAGCTCTTACCTATGAGGCCAGTTGAAATGTTCACTATCAGCCCAGACAGTTTGGAAGGCTCCATGTTTTTGGGCGAGAGTATGGTTTTCAAGGAAAGCATCTCCGCTTCTGGTAAGAAGCCTGTCTGGGAATCACTGGTGCTCACCAGCTCGTGCTGGTCCACCTGATCTAACTCGTCGGTGGTTCTGGCCATCTGGTATACCAGGTTAGGCTGCTCTGGCTGATAGCTGCAGAGAAATGTACGGCATGACCACCGTCATAGTTAAGCAGAAGGACACGCACCAACTCAGGCTCTTAATAAGCCTTTAAAGATAAGGTGCCCGGAGCACAAAGCACAAGATGGAAAGCCGACGGTCAGAATGGTGCATCTTCTGGCAAAAGGGGACACAAAGACTGAGCAGAGACCTCAGTCTCCTGCTTCTGGGCAGCACCCTCCTTGGAGTCTGGTTTGGGGGGACCTCTCCCATGAGGTCCCCCAAAGGAATGCTCTGGAGGGTTTCTCCTATTCTGAGAACGATATGAGGCATATTCCCACAAAACTCAGGCTGTCTGGAGCTGAAAGGACGGACGGAAATAGAAAGCAGTAACACCAGGACCCTGCTGGGTACGGACAGCTAGAGAAACATGCCTGCAGGCTGATGGATTTGAGAAATTCTATTTGTGTGACTTAATTGGATCAATTTATTTTAAAACTCCAAGTGCCGCAGAGTAAGTATCTCTGCATTGCTGGGCGAAGGACCGAGCCTGCAGTGCGATGTCCAAGACAGAGCTACCCGCAAAGGCAGCATCGCTCTAAAGCAGGCTCCTTATCTTCCTGCACAAAACAAGCAGAGTGCAAAGCTTTTCTACCAGCTTTGAAAAACAGAGTGCTTCCTGAATTATTTTGCACATGATCACTCCTAAGAGTGAATGCAAAGATATTTAACCCTTTCTGTGCTGATTCACTTGTGCAACACCAGTCAGTCAATTAACAAAGTGGGGGACCTCAGATAATATCCTAGCGTTGAACCTCTGGGGAGGAATAAGGGGTCCACAAATGAGTTTTAGCTCATTCTACATAATCTCTACTCAGTCTCAACTCAGTTTATATGTAAATTAGCTCAGAAAAGCACATTCAAAATGGATAACCTTGTAAGTGTGATACCTTGGGAGAAAGAAGCAGCCTCTTGCGGGGAGACCACACGGAAGGTCTACACAATGTTCTCATATGAACGTGGCCTTGGCCACCCGTGAGGCAGAGCCCCCTCCTTCCACAGCAAAGGACACTACACCCAGGGATGTGCTTCAGGAGGGGCACAGGGGCAGCTGAGAACACCGAGGTTCTCACTAAAACAGCCAGAACCTGGAAAGCGTCCCAGAACTCGCTCAGCCGAGGCTGCTCCCCACTGGATGAAGGGATCCATTCCTCCAGCATGGTGCAACAAAGCTGCGGAAGCATCACGCTGGCCTAGGTCTCACAGGCCGTGGACTCTCCCGATTCCTATCAGGGCCAGCCCCAGTCCTCTCTGTCCCAAGAACCTGGACCTAGGCAATAATTACCCTAAGCCTTCAGAAACTCTTGATCCCAGGATCCAGACCCCATAGTTGGTCTGTGAACCTGTCTCTACCCTCCAAACATCCAGCCAGAAAAATGAGGGCATATGATAGAGTGAGATGAAGGGTCACCCCAGCTCTTCAAGGATATCCTCCTAACTAGACTTTTTGTCCCGATCCCAACCCCCCCTTCAGCAGCTCTGGAAGGAGCTATCACCAACCCCAAAGTTGTACCTTATAATCAATTTCAACTGTTAAAAGTGTACCAGGAGTATCCACATTTCTGTCATAGAACCCAGAAAAGCCATACGTACCGTAAGACCAACACACAGGCGGCCACCAAAGAGTAAGCCAGGAGAGTGCCAATGGACATGAGGTCCACCAAGTCCTTCAGGTCAAAGAGGAAGGCCATCACAGCTGGGAAGAGACAGACATCAGGACGTGTGGAAGGCCCTTTGCACTTGCTGACAGCAAGGCCCACCACCCACCCACTGGGCAGGGCACAGGAAGGGTGCTGTTCTTCCTCCCACACCTGGCCTTGCCATGGGAAGACAAGCTCAGGATTACAAGCCACACAGCCCTCAGCAGACAGTAATCATCACTAACATTTGTTTACAGAGCACTTTCACTCTTTTTTAACCATTGTGGCAATTTTGTAAGCCGTGTCTATAACCTCAGATGGAGAAACTGAAGAACTTCAGTTTAGGAGACTTGTCTAAGGTCACACAGATTTTAAGAAGAGCCAAGATGTGAGCTGAGTTGTTGTGACTCTGAGACCAGAGTGTTTTCCTCAACACCATGCTGACTCACAGACAGCCATGTGCATCTGATTAAAGAGCAATGAGGGCCTCTGGACAATCAGAACAGTCCCTCTGTGCATGTCAAACACACCTGCACCCTACTCAAGGAAAACCTGGGGCAAACGTCTTCCATGTGAAGTGATTTTAGAAAACTACTTATTTACCACTCCTGACAAATGAAAATAAAGAGTCAATCCCTGCTTTGGTGAATGGCAGACACTTTATAGTCACTGAAAAATCATGGTTTGATCGCCCTTTATCAGCACCCTTTATTCATTTATTGATTTACTTTGAGACAGAGTCTTGCCCTGTCAACTGTACTAGAGTGCAGTGGTGTCACTGTAGCTCACAGCAACCTCAAACTCTGAGGCTTAAGCAATCCTCCTGCCTCAGCCTCCCCAGTAGCTGGGACTACAGGTACCTGCCGCCACGCCTGGCTAATTTTTCTATTTTTTAGTAGAGATGGGGTCTTGCTGTTGTTCAAGCTAGTCTCAAATTCCTGAGATCAAGCAATCCACCTGCCTGGGCCTCCCAGGATGCTAGGATTACAGGCGTAAGCCACCCTGCCCAGTCAGGGCCAATCTTTAATATGACAAAATTACATGTAAATACTGAAAAAGCATTTACTATTTCCACTTCCTTAATCCTGTAATGTTCTGGTCATATTCTGACATGGGATATCACTCAACTTGACCACTGCAATCACTCTCAAGAGCTAAAAAAAAAAAAAAAATCACACAAAAAATGTATTAAATAATTAAAATAGCTTTCTTTTACTCTATCATATTAATCTAAAAATTGAAGTGTGCTTTACTAAAGGCATAAATACCAGAAAACCTCAGTGGGTAATTCATTCATTTCAGAGTGTCTTATCAATGGCTACTCTACAAGTTGCTGTGGTACAAAGTACAACTGGTGGCACGTGCTCAAATTTGCCAAAAAGACCCACCGCTCTGCTCAGATCCCAGAAGGAGCTCAGCCGCTGTGGTGTAAAAACAAATCAGGAGTCAAAACCCAGCCCCACCCTTGCAGGTGTGCACCCTCAGTCCATCATGGACCTGGACTTCCACACCTACGGTGGGATGACGAGGTGCCACCCAGAGAGGAGACACGCAAGACAGACAGTTTCCTCTGGGGTCCCCCTTCTTCATCAGTTCACTGGAACAGCACGTGGCTCCGAGGGTTTGTTAGTTCACTCATTTCTGCCATCTCAGTGGTCCTCGGAGTGGCACAGCTGATCTGGGTCTGCCACGATGTGTAAGCCCAGGGGCAGATGGCCTCATCAGCAACACCCTCAGTGTGCCAGGAGCACAGGTGGCACACTTTAGAAATGCTGATTGCAAGGGACACTTGTCTGCCAGAGAATTCACAGACAATGAATTTCCAGGTCCTAACAAAAAGTCTTGCTTGGCGTGTACCAGGCAGGAAGTCAGCCTGCCCAAGTCTCCTCAGGGAAACACTCAGAGAGGGGGAGGACGAATGGCTCAGCAGGAATGGTACGTGGGCCACACTCTGGCCACCTTGCCAACTTCGCTCACATCCCCTGCCAAACTCGCCTCTGCCTCTCGTCAAAAGGACAGGTATCTTCTAAGGAACCAGGTTCCAAGTGTAAAACCCACGTGTTAGAAAGACCAGTTAAGATTTCTCACAGACCAATACAATTCAAGATTTCTCCCTAGGGAACAATAACTCAACTGTTAAAGCCCTGGCATGTGAGATGAGTTCCAGCTCTTACCAGCAATGGCACCTGAGGTTAATGTGGCGATTATTGGTGTTTTGGTCCGATCGTTGATTTTGGCCAAAAATTTAAACAGCAGTCCGTCTTCAGCCATGGCATAGATAACTCGAGGCATGGGGAACATGGAGCCTAAAAGGCTAGAGAGGGAGAAAAGGGCACAACACGTGAGTAAAACTGGCTTGTCAGGTACACAGGCACCACGTACAACCACGCACAGCCTGCCCTTAAAGAACGGGGACCTGAATTTCCTCCACACTTATCAGGTCCAGGGCTAAAAGACTCGGCATTTACTACATCAGCCAGGAGAAAGCACACACGGAGGCACAGACGGTGAATGCCTAACAGAAACTAGCAGGAAATCCAGCCTCAGTCTTCACGGAAGGGGAAATGTGTCCGTATATTTACTCCTGCCATTATTTCTAGCTCAAACAGAAAACACAAGCATCACACGTCCATGAGAAGTTCTCTGTGGTGAACCAACATTTAATAAACAGTTCCTACTTACACCAGCTTGTAGGAAACACCAGGGCAAACATGTTTGTCATTAGAAAGCACTTATTCCCCTTTCCGGAGTAGTCCCAGCTTCAACATAATACTATGGGGCTCAAAGAGGGGGTGTGCTCAAGTGACCAAAGTTAGGGACAGAGCACCGGGCCCTGCTGAGCAGATGACACTGAGAAGTTCTGCAGGATGAAAATGTCAGAAACACAAACAACTCTTGGGATGAATAGCAGCAAGGGGTTGGGGTGCTGCTTCTATCTGAAGGGAAGAGGGAGGTGAACAGCTGACCTTCGTCCAGCGTGGCCTACCCGGCCAGCTGTAGCCTTGCTCTGCTCCCCCCACATGCAGACCCCCAGCAGGACGAAGCCTCTCACCTGGTAGAAAGCGCGCAGAGGGAGCCCACGGCCACTGCATACTTGGCGCCTTCCCAGCCCACGTGCTTGAAGGCGTCGGGCAGGGGACTGTCCTTGTCCAAGCAGAAGTACGGCATCATGAGGGTGAGGGCAGCTGACACTCCAAAGTATGCGATGAAGCAGATGAGGAGGGAGGCAACGATGCCCACGGGGATGGCCTTCTGTGGGTTCTTGACCTCCTCGCCTAAAGCCAGCCAGGGGTGAGCCTGAGGAGGGCGGCTGGCCAGGGCACAGCCTCCCCACGAGACCCCAAGGGTACCCGGGGCCAGGGAGCCCGCACCACCACCAGGAACTGTCCCAGAGTGGTTGGCCCTGTGGGAACGAGCGGCCTCAGGATCCCAGGACCCGGGTGGGGAAGCAGCACTCAGAAACACCAGACGGCCCACCCTCCGATGGTGTTCTCAGCCTGCACGCTGTGGTTCCACCAAGGAAGAGACTTGTTTCCTTTGGTGGAGAAACTCTTGGAGGCCCCATGGCACCTGGCCTATTCAGTCCGCCAGGATGGCAATATTTTCAATGGCCTCATTTCTCCTGGTGATGCACAGATATGCCACCAGGCCACAGCTACCCTGCCATCATCCCACTCTAACAGCAAAAGCATCGGTCACGTTGACGATGCAGTTTCCTGTCAGGCACTGCCCCTTGGGGGAGTGATGAGGAGGGAGGTGGGGGGATCAGCAGGAAGCTGCAAAAACACACAGTGCTCACATGTGGGAGGGCCGCAACTGGAGCGTGCCGACAGGAAGGGGAGCGGCAGGCCCTGGGCAGTCGGCCCCACCTGTCTGTTGGACCACGGCCGGCGGGTGGGCAGGAGAACGTACCTGTGGTGGCGATGCAGTCAAAGCCCACGAAGGCATAGAAGCAAGTCGCTGCCCCCGACAAGACACCAGAGAATCCGAAGGGCATGAATCCGCCCACACCAGGTTTCCCCTCTTTTGTGTTACTAGAAAAAAGAGGCACAGGCAAAATCAGCACCGCTAGGTCATCCAGCTCAGGAAGCAGTGCTCATGCCCTGGAGAAGCACCGCCAGGCAGCGACCGCCACACCTTCCGCCCACGTCATACTGCCAGGCCCAGGCTCTCAGGACCCTGTCTGTCATCTGGGGGTGCTGCACGTGCTGTGGCCTTCCTATTCCAGCAGGTCTCTCTGTGCTTTGGGGCACAAAGCCAAAAGGATATGTGGATTGTCCTTTCCAAAAGCACCTTCTAACAGCGACTCAGGCGGAGAGGCAGGGACTGTGGGTAAGGGGTCTGATGGGGAACAGGAAAGAAGCCGATCCCTGCCATGGCCCCACACCCTCCTCTCCGGGACCCTCAGAGGGAGAGAGAGTGAACCAAATGGCCCTGGCTTCTATGTTTACCAGTGACTCAATCTTAAAACAAATATTTGAGAAGAAACTAAAGTATAAAAAAAGTGTGCTATCTCAGTCTCAAGCTCAACACGTATTGGCTAAATTAACAAGTGCAAAGTCGAACAAGCACTGCCCATAAACGCAGATGTCCAAAAGAAGACCAGCTACCTAAAGGTTCAGAATAGTCCAGTGAATCGGACACCCATGACCCCATAACCAGCACTGTGCCCACGTTCAGCACAGCCCTTCAGCCCCTCCCAGGGTCCTCCGAGCTCCTGCCCTCCACTGCACAGAGCCCAGGCGGTCTGTCTCGCCCACATGCCATGTTCTGGGGGTACACTACATAGTCAGTCCAGGTGGCCTCCCTGGCCACCATGTCTAGTTACAACACACACTGCCCCTGTCACCAGGTGACCCTAACCTTCTGCACCAGCGCTCAGCTGCCACCTGAAATGCAGCCGAACTCCTTCCTGTTCAAGGAGTCTCTTTACCTCCCCTACCATCCAAACCTTTGCCAGCAGCAGGACCGTAGGCTTCTGTCCTGTCACAGGGACATGGTGACCAGCCCACGGCCCAAGAGGACAATCACCATTGCCCTCTGTCCCACCCACTCGACGAGGCTGACAGCCACCCAACCGCATAGGAGAACCTGCCCTTAACCATGTCACTTCCAGCATGAGAATAGGAACCATATACAATGTGTATAGTGACAGATGTAGGAAAAATTGTCGTCAAACAAGTTTTATTTTGCCATCTTAAGGTATGGCTAAAACCAACACCCCAAGTATAAAAATAAGCAGCCAGGACAAGTAAGTCAGCAAGGCCACAGGGGACAGAGGGGCTGGGGCAGAGTGGCAGCCCTCATCCCAAACACCCATGCCTCCCAGTCCCACAGGCCCATGGGCAGCGGCCTGCTCCCACAGTGGACAGAAATAGGCCACAGAACGTGGAACATCCTGGTCAGCAGGGTGAGCAGATTCTATTACACAGTGGCCTAAGCTTAAAACAAGCCAGTGACAGCCAAATGCCTCAGGAGAGAGAGGAGGGAACCACAGAGGGAGGAGGACTCAGGAGTCAGAACGTCTTCTGGGGACCCTAGCTGGGGTGGGGATGGCCCACTCAGCCCTGAGTCCTAGGGCATCCACAGCTATTAAAACAGCTACAAGTACAAACAAATGAATGCCGTCACCGATGGGTGTGCTTTAAACGACTAGATGCAGAAGCACCTAGAAAGGTTTTGAGAATTCCAATTCTGGGGAAAGTGGAAAGTGCAGAGGCCACACACATCATTAATCCCCAGACAGAGACTGACTCGCAGCAGGGGCCCTCTTCATGCCCACAAGCAAAGTGCAAATGACAAGAAAAGGGAAGCAAGCGGGTAGAGGGTGGGATGATTTACAGAGGAAGGAGGACAAAAGAAAGGCTGCCTCACTGGGTCCTCAGGAGTGAGGCTGGGAAGGAATCAGATAACCCTCTGGTAAAGGTGCATGTAAGCAACAGTGAGCATGTGAGAACAGCGCCCTCTGTCTGCGATCCCTGCTCCATACTGCACTGCTGACACCCACATTGGCAGGACCCAGGCACCGGGGTATTAGGCAACCATAATAATAAACTGACGTAAGAAAGCCTGCAGGGCATGCTAGTAAGAGAAAAAAATGCAAGGTGCAGGGAAAAGGAGGAGGAATAAAACAGACACATGTGCATTTGCTTGTGCTTACACAGAAAAAAACAGAAGCTTACACAAATAACATTAGAAAAGGGTTTACCAGTCAGGGTAGGGGACAAGAGAGATAAAGAAAGGAACGGGGACAAGATTTCTCAGGGTCAATCTTTTTTCTAACATTAGAATACATGAACAAACCACATATCTGTTGTCAGAAATATAAATCTACAGCTGGAAGGAAAAAAAAGAAAGACGCTCAGAGATTTTAACAAAATGAAAGAGCAAACTAGATTCCAGTCCAGTAGCGTTTCAAGTGGCCTATCACCTGCCGTCCCCACAGCTGTGCCCTAGGTCTAGAGACTGGGCCTGGCAGCGAGGCCATCAGATAGAACCGGAAGGGCCCCACCTGTGATCCAGGGGCCAGGATCAAGACAAGTGCTGCTTTTGTCTGGGAGGCTGGCACAGTTCATCATCCCCAGGGCATCAATGTGAGGACAGCCAATGAGAGTAAATACCATCGGCTGGCACAAATAATCTATTCATAAAAATAATAAAATTAAACCCCAATGGGCAAGCAGGACACAGAGGTCGTTCTCAAACTGTAATCAGCAACCAGGAAAATATGCTCTCCAAGTTTTCAGAGTCAACTATGTTTTACTTCAAAGCATATTTTCAATTGGCTTCACTCCACCCTGAATTAATGGGCACCAATCAATTTGGCATAAATAGGACTCTGGAATGCTTGGGAATGACCCATTAAAGGTCCTCATTTTTTAGTAATAGAGTTTGGGACAGCTAGTGTCTTTATTTAAACTGTTAACCACACTGTGTTCGTGTGAGTGAGGTTTCATGTATCTAATGCAATAGTTTCCTGTTTACGCTCCTGCAGTAGCTTCCAGTCCCGTTATTTGCCCACTGACCAGACCACTGGAGGACACGGCCAGCCACCTGACTGTGACCCAGTGTGAGATGGCCCCTCTCGGCCTTCCTCATAGCTGGCAGTGGCCACCCCAGATTCCTGCCTGGGTACAGGGCTGTGTGTCTTCCAGGTCAGCTCTTCACAGCCCTGGACACTGTCCTGAGCCCTGCACTGTGTTCCTTCCTGGGACAACTGGGTCATGCTTGTGCCCGTAGAACAGCCCTGACCAGACAGATGAGGAAAACATCCCAGGGGATGATGGAGCAAGACAGAAGACGTCTGGGTCCCCAGAGGCCTGTGGCAACTGAGCTGGCCACCCAGCCTGGACTGCTCACTTCAGAGAGCCTTTCCATTGCAGGAGGGTCCAATTATCACAGCAGCATAACCCTCAGTCTGCACTAAAACAGCATCACAGACAAAATCCAGCTCCCCATTCAGTGTCCTGGAAGCTGAAGAGTCATCCAAAACCCTGACACAAAAGATCCAGACGATGCAACATGACTGGTTGGCTCTGTTTCCTGGATAACCTGAGCTCGGCAATGAGGGTTCCCTGAAAGGCCTGAGAAGCACAAGGTGGGGAGCTGGCCAGGCACCTCCAGCTCTGGTGTCCACGTCAGGGACGGGAGGGCGATGGGGCCACTGCTGGCCGGCTGAGGCCGCACACGTCAAATGTGGGAGGAAGAGAATATTATATTCTGATACTTCCGTAATTTGGAAAACCTGTGGCCAAAGTCCCACATCTTCTTCTTCCCTCTGTTATCACTGTAATCGGGAGGCATTTAAGGGTAAAATGGTGTCACCACAGTATTGCAGAGAAAATTTTTGCTGAATGCAAAGCTCAGAAGTCGGCCATGAATAGAATAGGGGAAAAAGAGATTGCTGAATGAGTCTGACAATAATCCTCAACTAGGCACAGATCGGAAGTAGAGTACAATTGTGTTTTCCGGAATCTTTCTAGTGCACAATATCCTCTCCAGTTCAGGAATAAGCCTTCACAGAAACTCCAAACATATAAAACACCCTCAGCTCCTTTACTGCCACAAAACAAACACATGAACAGCATACATTCAAAGAAATTTTTCTAAAAAGCCTGTTACGCCCCCCCAAATCATGTGTCATTAAATACCAATATGGAGAGTGGTCACATGTGGAGAGACAGAAAAACAACTCACTTGTTCAAACAGAGATGGCCGGACGTATTCCGGAAATCCTCCTCCGAGAGCTGCCAGTTTTTAATGGATCCTTTCACGAATCCCGAAACCATTATAAAGCCCAGGACCAGGACGTTGACACACGTGAATATTTTGTTGACCATGGCCGACTCTTTCACACCAAGAGTTAAAAGTCCTGAGAAAGTGCACAGAGAGAAATCTCTGAGTGTTAACCACGCACCAATGAGCCTCTCCTGAGATGGGGGTGGGAAGGCGACTCCAAGGAACCCAAGAAGCACCAAAGCCCTGCAGACCCCCGTGAGTCTCTGGGAATGGGGAGGAACTTAATCGTCTTTCCAGGGCCAGGAATCTAAATATCCCAAGTCCAAGGGCCGTTTCATAGGCTCAGAGTGGGTCTTCTGGATCCCCTTGAGAATTAAGGATGTCATTCAACAGGCACCCAAGGACCGCAGAGACCCACAACATGGCAGTGAACCATCCACAGAAAGCCCCTCGCAGGGGCTGCAGAGAGCCTCGATCCACACGCCAACCCATCGCTGCCTCGGACTAAAAGGACATTGCTGGGAAGTGACCTTCAGAAGCAAATCCAGGAGCAGACACCATGCTCAGATTCTTGGTGTGATGAGAGCTTTTCAGATGAGGAAATTATTCGCACTTACTTTGGGATGTTAGTAATAGCAACCAGCTGTGGTGGAGGCACCCCTAACGCACATGGAGGCTGGCTGGACTCAGTGCCTAGAAAACAATGTCTGAGCTAAACTAGCTCTAACTTGTAAACTCACATTTACAAAAAGTAATAAAAATGCACAGGAACCTGACGGTGCTACCTTCGAGGCCTATGCTGCAGGACCACCTTAGGGTGAAGACACCATTCGGGACTTCCATGGCCACACTCTCTGCTGGACAAGAAAGCAGCACAGAAAGGGGCCAGTGGTAACATTCCACCACCACCACGATTCCACGATTTGAGACCACTGCTCTGCCATGGATGCCTTTCATACTTTTTTTTTAAGTAAAAACTTCTGTACCTATGAGACTGAATTCTGAAATACGGATGTTAAAAGAGAATTGGGTAATTAATCCCGGGGAGAGCACCACGCCATGCATCCATACATTTTTTTCCTTTAGCATCCCCTCCCTCTTGTGTTTATTAAAGCAAAATGGTACTAGTTCAACAAACATTTTCTGATACACGTTTCTGCCGGCTGGATCAGAAATACTGCCCACACCAGCCTGGGTGAGGTTATTTCAATAACGTGGTATGTAAAATAAGGCATGTCACTTTTACAACTCATCCAAGATTTTCTACCCCCAAATGAGAATTCATTTGCATTTCAGCCTCACATGTATGGAGCCCCATGGAGTGAATCTCCCATCCCTGCTGGCCGAGGTACAGATAAGCGTCACTAATTAGAGGTTGCCATCAGCTGTGTTCAAGCAGTTATCTGGAATTTTAAAATTCTGTAACCACAATTTTGTCATGAAGCTTATTTATTTAAAGGGTGTTTTGATGGTTGTTAGGTGTAAAACCATCCGAGACGCCTTTAGACGCACCAGACACACATTAGTGTTTCAGACAGAGCTCATTCCTCCACATTCTCCTGGCTGATGAATGACAACTTTCCTTTCCAACTGGTCATCCAGTGAGTTGAAAGAATTTTTACTCCCGAATCACTTGTACAAAAAGCCTCCAGTCCCGACAAAACCCTGTTCCATAAACAGTTACATTAGACACCTGAGGTTCTCTTTTAATTAAATGGCCCACAACTCAACAGCTACCAAATAGGCCAGCTCTATGCAAAGCTATAAGGAGCCAATAAAGATGTCTGCATAAATTACAAAAACAGAAAGAAATGGTCGGGGAGGGGAAGGGAAGAAGGAAGGAAAGAAAAAAGGAAGGAAGAAAGAAGGGAAGGAGGGAGGGAGAGAAGGATGGATTTAATAGGAGCCTTCCATGAAGTTTTACCCATGGGTCCAAAGTGATCTCTTTTTCAGCACGTACTTTACCTGTCAAGATGAGAATTATGATCACAGCAAATATGTCGGGGTTTTCAGCCAGCACCCCTGGGGCATTCAGAGCCATGTGTGTCCGTGAGAACTCCCCGATGGGTCTGCCGATAAGCTCATCAAATGTCGCACTCCAGGCCCTTGCTACGCTTGAAGTACCTGCCACAAAACACAGGCACCAGAGGGATTTGGGGAAACAGTTAGCAGGGTATTTGTCATTGGGCACCACGTCAGTGGCATCCGCACAGTGATAACCATACAGCAGCCAGACCACAGGGTACACTGAGCAGAAGTGAGAAGCACGGGAAGGAACGCACACGTGTGCTGTGTGACAAGTATACACGCATCCAAACACAAATTTCCAGAATGATTAGTACCCTTTCCATCTGAGAGGCACTCTGATAGTACTCATGTAATGCCATCTATTTTATTTCATTCAACACAAGGCTATGACAACTTGGTGGTTTGCAGGATCGTTTAGAAAGCCCCTTTTCCAGGACCCCGTTGGCAGCAGAGCTGACAACACCTGCGCCCCAATAACATGATTCGCTCAGCAAGAAGCGGGGCCCAAGAAGATTCCTGAAGCAGGGGGATCACCGCATCTCAGGGACAAGGCTCCCAGCTCATCTCTGAGTAGGCACCAGCCACACCTCTGCCGTTCTGTGCCTGAACCCAGCCTGGAGGCCACAGCGAACCCTGACCCCTCAGCCTTGAGGAACAGAGGCAGCACCCAAGTGCCAACAGCAGGAGCTACTCTCTCCTCTTTAGTTCTAAAGAGAGTCACTGCCTTTCCAGCAGTGTCTCTCAGGAAATGTCACTAAAAGCCCCGCATTTGCATACAGCCTTTTCCGGTATTTTCCAAGTGGGCCTGGTCGGTGACCACAGTCTGAATCATGCACAGAACTTTGCCAGACTCATCTGCACAGAGATTCCATTTTGTTATTTTGTCTCATGCTAAGTGTTTTTCCAACAGCTCAAAAATGTAACCACATTTGTTCTTCCTGACTAGCTGATCTACTATGAATTCTGAAAAACAGTTCCACTGTCTACCCACCACCCTCAAGTGTCCGCACTATGAATCTGGCCCCCCAGCCTCATCCCAGCGGACGGAGGAGAGAAGAGGGGTCATCTGGCCTTGCTTTGCACTTCTGAGTCATGCCTTTAAAAAAAACGTTTGCCAGAAAAACTGCCCTTCCCCAGTAAGCAGCGAAGGCTGAGAGTAAATTATCATAATGCAGGAGACAGTCTGCACAGGGACAGCACTCTGGCAAAGACACTTTGGTCTGTAGGTCTGGAGGCGGCAAGCGCTTCATGCTCAATGTATATTTTATGCCCAGGCAAATCCTCTGGAAACATAACGGTCCATTTAAAATAGCTCCATTCCCACTGAGAGACTTCAGCTTGTGGTCGTTAAGTTTTGATGTTGTGCTAAAAAAAAAATAAAAATAAAAAAGTTCTTGTGTTTTCTTCTAGAACTCAGAAGGGGAAGCTGTATCAGAGGCTCAGCAGATATTGCAGCTGCTGGAAAGAGAAGGTGCTGTCCCAAGGCCAGCAGGGACCACGCCTCAGGGGTGGGGCCCAGTGGAAGCTGATGCAGAAGCCAGCCAGCCAAACGGCCCAACTTACCATTTCTTACTGTTTTTTCAACAGCATTACCAAAAGGCTTGCTTAAAAAATTAAACTGAATGTTCAGTGGGAATTTGTATTTTTACTTTTGTGAAGTGGCCATTCATATCCTTTGCTTAGTCTTATATTCGTGTGTTCAGTTGTAATCAAAACACAAAAAATGTGAAGAGGAGAAAAACACGTCTGCCTACCAAAGTGAAAAGGTTTTTTATTTTTGGTTTCGTTGCTAGATGACTGTTTCTAGCTGATGCCCTGGGTTGGCACTGAGGGGTAACGGCCCCTGGAAGCCCTACTGATAAAGAAATTCTGACTCTTCAACAGTTTTTTTTTTTTTGGTTGAGACAGAGTTCTACCCAATGCCCTGAGCAGAGTGCAATGACATCGTAGCTCACTGCAACCTCAGCCTTGGGCTGACGGCATCGTGCTACCTCAGCCTCCAAAGCCTCTGGGATTACAGGTGCTGCCACAGCGCCCAGCTGGATTTTTCCATTTTTTCCATGAGTCAGGGTCTCACTCTCACTCAGACAAGCCTCAAACTCCTGAGCTCAAGCAATCCTCCCGCCTCAGATCGCCACAGTGCTGAGATTACAGGCGTGAGCCACCTAACCCTTTAACAGTTTTAAGGGAAAAAAATCATGACTAGGCTCAAAGATAAAAAGTGATTGGTCATTTATAACAACAAGAACACAACTAGATAAGGACTTCCAATAAATTATACTGTGTATATACATCTCTGCAGTGGTGCACAGCCATTAGAATCAGTACCATAGAAAAGCAACGAACAACATGAGAGCTATTTATCATGTATTATTGTATGAAGAGACATACTATACAAAAATACACCAATGGAATTCACAGAAGTATGATAATGGTTGTTGTCTCTATGCAGCGACCTCTGGTGGTCAGAGACTTATTCCTCCATCGCCTCCCTCACGTCCTGCACGAAATCTGGCACAGAACAGGTGCTCAGGACACACTTTGTTGAAAGGACGAATAAATGAATTTAAGAGAATTTGCTTCTCTAGGTCATCAAGTTGGATATTTCTATTTTTCCTCTTTGTGCTTTTCTTTATTTCCCCTGTATTTCTCTTTTAGTGAGGTATTTAGTAATCAGGAAAAGAAACTAAGTACAGTAGAACCTCTGTAAGTTGACCACCTAAGGGGCTGTAACAAGTTGGTCAACAGAAGGAACTAGGCCTATGTACTGATACATACATATGGTGCAGGTCTGGTCTCTGAAAATCTGAAAGACGTGGTCAACTATGGAGGTTCTACTGTTTTCTTTCTTTTTTTAGACAGAGTCTCACTTTGTCACCCTGAGTAGCATGCCCTGGCATCTGAGCTCACAGCAACCTCAAATTCTTGGGCTCAAGAGATTCTCTTGTCTCAGCCTCCCAAGTAGCTGGGACTACAGGCGCCTGCCACAACACCCGGCTATTTTTTAGAGACGGATCTCACTCTTGGTCAGGCTGGTCTCCAACTCATGAGCTCAGACAATCTGCATGCCTTGGCCTCCCAAATGCTGGGACTAGAGGCGTTAGCCACTATGCCCTGCCTCTACTGTATTTGTGAACGAATCAGAAACATCCTATTAGTGCTGTATCGCTCATGTTAATAGGAGTAATGTGCTCCTGGCCTGCCTTGGTTCCTACACAAGAGCATAGGGCAGAGACCAGACCATTATGGTGATAGTGCCCATGAAAGGACAAGGGAACATTACAGCACGTGGGGCAGGAGGCAGCCTGGCAGAGAAGCCAGTCTCAAGGCATGTGGGGAGAAAGTGGGTCACCCACCCACACACTGGAGGTAGAAGCAGGCAGAAAAGGGGAGAGGGCGTGGACCCCAGGCCTCCGGGACCTACCAATGATGTAGGAGAGGATTAAGTTCCAGCCAGTGATGAAGGCCCAGAGTTCCCCAACGGTCACGTAGCTGTAGAGGTAAGCTGAGCCCGTCTTTGGGACTCGAGCGCCGAACTCGCCGTAGCACAGGCCAGCCAGCACCGAGGCCAGCGCAGCGATCAGGAAAGAGATGACAATGGCAGGGCCCGCATCCTCACGGGCCACAGCTCCGGCCAAGACGTAGACGCCAGCTCCCAGCGTGCTGCCCACCCCGAGGGCCACCAGGTCAAAGGTGTTGAGGCAGCGGGACAGCCGGCTCTCTTCCCGACTGCAGTCCACCACCTTCCGCCGCAGCATCTGCTGGCCAATGCTCAGCAGCACTTTGCACCCCATCCTGCTGCCTGGACCTGTCAAGAAGGAATAGAGGGGCTGCGTCATTGCTTCTGCCTCACCCATCACCGTTGTCGTACCCTTTACTAAAAGAGACAGTGCGAGGTCCTTTACCATCATTTCCTGCTAAAATGTTTTAATTCATCAAATTCCACCTTCACTGGTCAGAAGAACGTGACTTCTCCACTCTCGGGTTTCACCAGCTGGGCACTGTGCCCAGCAGACATGACTCCGGGTCTCTGAGCTTCCTCACTGAGTCCACCTCCTCTTCCTAGAACCTTCCATGGCCAGAAATCGCCCCAATGTTTCTGCTCTTGGCAATCACTTAACTTACCAGGACAGGCAAGGTGCTATTTCCAGCACAAAGTAACAGGAAGCGAACTGACCCACCTCTTAACTTAGTTATTAGAACTCAGGTCTTAAAGAGCAATGAGAATGTTAGATCTTTCTAGGATCCTCTGAGGGTGTAACCAGCGCCAGATACATGTTACTAACGGGAACTGAGAAGGGTACGTGGAAACTTTCTGTACCATCTCCACAAGTTTTCTATAAACCTGAAACTATTCTGAAATAAAAAGTTTATCCAAAACGTCTAAGACAGAAAAACAGCACGTGCGGAGATAGGCTAGCATCATGGCTTCTAGTTACTGAGGTACCAAACCACTAACTTTTTCTCTTGACCGCCAATTGCTATTCATTAAACTAACTTAGCTACATTTCAGTCACTGGAAAATAAAATAGTCTCAATGGAGCTCACAGGTGTAGAAAAGCCTGTGCTTAACCACCTCTTGGCACCCCCTGCACTGTCGGCCACCAGCTGAGCACACTCCAAGTGGGCACGCACTGGGCCTCTGGGCTCAGGGCCCGCAGCCCCGTCATGTCACTGGCTGGCCCCAGATCCTTCCTATATTTTACCTGACAGCCAAAAGAAGAGAGACGATCTCAGAACTCATGAAAGTTCAGCTAGAATGGAGAATAAAAGTCATCTGATCCCAACCCTGTTATACAGAGGAGGAAAAATAACTGGGAGGGCCAAATGTCAAAAAAGGTCACAGCGCTCTGCGGGGACAGTCGGTGACTGCTAGTCTGGGGTTCCGGCCACTCAACAGGTGGGAAGGAAATGATATCATGGTGCAGCAAAGTGGGGAGGAAGTGGGCGGAAATGAGGAGGGAGCGTCGTTTGTAGAACAGCAGCAGGGCGGGAAAATCAGACGCCAGATTTCTGGGAGACAGGAAAGGGCCCCCTGATGCAGGGGAGAGAACAGGCTGAGACCAGCAGCTTCCCGGCCCTTCTCCACTGGGCTCAGGAGCACATGCTAAGCGTCTTAGCCTGATGCTTTCGGGACAGTGGAGAGAAGGCTTCTGGGTGGCACCAAGGTGGTGGCACTCGAGGGGGAGGGACCCAGGGCCTCTGGGGCTCCAGCACTCTCAGTCAGCCCCAGCCGGGATTTCTCCTAGAACTGCCCTCTTCTTTCCTTTCACAGGATTGAAGCTGATTTATGCAAGTCAAATTGTAAATCACAACAACTACTTGTTTCAACATAACCCTCAGCAAAAATTGCTACAAAGTGACTTCTCAAAAACAACTTTTTGGAGAGGCGCAGAGGTATTTTAAGCAAACAGGAGCCTCAAAGGGGAAGAGGGTGTGAGAGGTCCGCGTTGCCTGTGCTGTTTTTAACTGGGTGGTAAATGTGATTAACAGATGCATACAGGGACAGTCCTGTCTGCTCCCTGCCACCCCAGGTATATTTTCTGCTCGGTAATTCTCTCCTTAAAACACTAAAAGCCAAGTGCAAGTAAATACACTCAATAGCATTTTCTTTCTTAGGCTTCGCGCAGTAAAGTAACCTCAGGGCCAGCAAGTGAGAAGGAGGCCCAGGCCTTCCCTGTCCTGGGGGTTGGGGTAGGACTGGTCCACAGTCAGCGCTCCTTTCTCAGAAGCAAGACGCAAAACACGGGAGTGACCCATCCGGGATTCTTGGGCACACGTGGAGCCCAGACGCGCTCCAGTGACAGAGTTCTGCACCTCCTTAGAGCAAAAAGCAAATGTGACCCCCGGGACCTCATATGAAGACAAATGACAAACCTGGACACACCCGCACGGATGCAGAGCAGGTGTGCACACGTGCACCTATGACATCACCAGCGTGGACAGCTCCCACACATGGAAAACCCCCTCAAAGAACCAAGTGACTTATGTTGGGAGGACCTCAGCACCACCTTCAAAGTGAAGGGGGAGGTTAGTAAATACAATCAACTTAGGCACAGATACGGTGTTCAAATGTCAAGGGAAAGGGGAACTCTTCCGGGAGACACACGGACGCAGTTCAGAACAGGTGCACAGTGGCTCGTTTGCTCCAGGAACAGCCTTAGCCTGTTCCTACCAGAACCCAGAGAGACATATTCTGTATCTCAAAGATGTGCACACAGCAGAGACACCCCCCCCCCAGATTACTCCTATCTTGGTTACTTCTCAAGTATTGCTTGGTACGTGGGCACAGGGAGAACTCAACTCAACTTCTTTGGAAGACACTGGAACAAAAATGCAGCCAACTAAAAAGCCTGGAGCTGCTTGTCTAAAGAACAGCAGTGTCTCAGTTTACAGGCGTTCATTTCTACTTCCCACGAGAAAATGACATACTTACTATGGCCCAGGTTTATTTCAAGAAATATCCTTTCTGTCTTCTTGGAAGTCACGCAAAACTTATTCTCCAAGTGGTATCACTTATCAGCATTTTGTACGCATTATACCAGAACTTACATTCATGCCGGGACTCCAAACCTGCTCATTCAACCAATGGGGATGCTAAACAAAGCTTCTCTGCACAAAATTAATCGAACCATTCCAATCTCAGCAATGTCAGGTTGATACAGACTCCCTACTATTGGGCTTTACAAAGGAAGCTGCCAGAATGCTTTAAAAGCATTACCTGGAAAGTAGGTTACCTTTTCTTTGGGGAAGAATCTGTACAATGGTTGACACCTACTTTCATTTGAGAGTTTGACAGGAATCGTGCAGCACCAAGAGTCTCAGGTCTACCCTGCTACCTAGGCATTTATTATCAAAGAACACTTACTTAGATGGTATCCTCTTAGAAAAGCATAGAAAATCCATTCCTGTTCAATGGAAATTCTAACACCATGTTTTATTCTAGTAATCACTACATAAAAACAGGAGTAAAATGACCCAGAGAGTTAAATTTCAAAGATAAAGACTTTCTTATGCTCTATTTTAAAGATCTCTGATAAAGATGGGCGGGAGTGAATCATCTGACTTTTGCACTCTCGAATTTAATCAATCACTCCATCACTGAAGAAGTCCAGCTGGATGGTTTGAGGAAGGGCAGGAAGGAGTCAAAAGCAGGCCGCTCACCTGAGTTCACCAGGCACCTAGCGGGCACAATCTCGAATAAAACCTCTCATCCCACCAAGAGAAAGTCTGCGGCAGACATCTGTACCACGCTGGAGAATCTCCGTCTTTGCTGGGCCGGTGGTATTAGGGAACAGCACTGACGGGTGGGCACAGCCAACAAAGTCATTTTCCGCTTCCCTAGAGCAAGAGTCGCTGGTCAACCTCAGGGCTGGCACGTGAGTGGCCCCTCAGCAGAACCTGGAGGGCTGCAGGGAGTGGGTAATGCAGCATGAACGAGCAGGGCAGAGTCCCCTGACTCGGCGCTCTGCAACCAGAGGTAGAAGAAAGGGTCCAAAAAAAGAGCATTCTTGGATGCTGGCCACTGTGGGAGAGGCCACATAGAAGCGATGACAAGGGAAAAGCTGTGCTGAAGGAAGTGATCTCAAAGCAGGATTCACTTCCTCCCACGTGTTAGGAGGCCCAGGTGCAAGAACTTAAAAAAAAAGATCAGAGTGCAGATGGCACTGGTTGGTAGACACTAAGGATGGAGACACAGAAGGAGGTAGGCATGGCTTTGGGAGAGGTGTGAGAGAATGACAAAACTGGGCAAGGTCTCCAGAAGGAGCAACAGGCAGAAAGAGACAAAGGACAGAAAAGGGACCATGGGCAGAGCCTAAGACTGTCAAAGGACAGGGAGAACTGACCTAACACCGATTCAGGAAGCTCTCTGATGAGCGTGGTGTCTTTAAGTCATCAGATACTTGACAGAGAAGATTTAAAGTGAATAAATCAGAGAGCAAGCATTGGGAGCCACTGCCAATTTGGAGTAGGGAGCGGGGATGAGATAACAGGATAAATCTTAGCTAGTTTAATACATATCAAAGGGAAAACCCTTATTCATAAAAATTCAACTTGCGAACAACATATAGAAGATACTTTTATACATTATATAACAGAACAATGTAACCTGGAAAATTGTGAGGAACATGCTCACAAACGCTAAATAAAATTTAATTAAAATTTAATGTTCCAGATGTTAACAAGATGGCACTAAGAAAAGTAGGGAGAAAAATGGGAAAAAACCTTTTTCTTCAACAGTAAGAAACATTATGAATAATGTACAGTAAAACAATGACAAAATAATGAAGCCATTAAAAATGCTATTTTCCTGGACAATCGAGAAATGTTCATGATATGTTCATAGAAAAATACTATGAAGGTTTAAATTTTTGGATAAACAAAATACATACGTATTTTTAAAGGCCAGGTCAAAAGTACATCAAAATATTAACAGCAGTAACATTAAATTCTTATTCACTACCTTAATATTTTCAAACTCTCTAAAAATTTTTGTTTTACCTCTATAATAAAAAAGTCCTATATAATCTATCTCAAGTCCTCTGCACTGGAGAAGTGTGTCCGCCTGCAGGAAGTGTAGGTGGGGAGCACCTGTCGCCATGCAGGTCACCAAGGGCTACCTGGGCCCCAGCACCACAAGAAAACTGAACTGGGGAGGGTGAACCAAAGAATCAAAATGGGGATGGTTCACACTGTGGGACATAAAACAATGGCGGTGACAGGAAGGAGACAGTGCATCACAGGGTCCCCATCCTACTGTGAGGCCAGAGGCTCTGCCTGTGGGGAAAGATGGCTTCCAAACCTGGGCTCTTTAAACCCTTGGGGTTCCACACCTCACTGAAGCTATAACCAAATTCATCCAAAACTACTGGTCTCACACCTGTTAGGAGGAAAGCAGTGTGACAGCTGGGGATGATGAAAAATGCCCAGTCCTTATCCTGGGAAAACACAGCGTGTGGGAGGTGGGTGGGAGGGGTAAACATACACACGGGCTCTCAGAGCTGAGCCAACAGCACGATGGCGGAGAGTGAGGCCAGGATTTTCAAAGGCTACTACTTTCAGGGGGCTGGGAGCCTTTGATGAAGGATAGAGGCACAGAGGCAGGAAGCCCACGTGGGCACTGTTAGATCAAATGGGAAATTTCCATTATAAAGATATTTTATTCTCTTCTGAAATCCACATGCTGCAAATGATGTGATTTCTCCAGCCTGGCACACCGGGGCACAAGGACCAATACGATGGCTGTGCTGAATCACCTGGTGCTTTCTGCACCCTGACCCGCCCACCAGCCCTTCAGGCCATACTCAGAAAGCTCCCAGCCCTGCCTCCCAAGCAACCTCGACCACTACAGGGGCTGACTGCAGAACCCCCCAGGAACAAATAACAATGCTGGACATCTACCACTCTAAGTCTGTACAGCAAAATCAAAGTGGGTGAATGTGCCATAGTAGAACAGGGAAGAACGGCCTCCAGGCCCAGGGGAGGAAGTCATCACCCAATGGACAACCACCCACAAAGGTCCCACCTCCAGGAAGGCAAAGACGACAAAGCACAGATTCTCCCTTCTCCACCAGGAGGAGTGCCGGGCCCCACCACTCACACACCCTGTAGAGGTCCAAACAAATAAACCAGGGGTCCAAAGGCTACAGTGCTGTCACCCTGTCACCCTGAAGGAACTGAGCAAGATCTTCAAAGCACGACTCTGCTGCTGAAATGCTACGTAGTCAGTAAACTGTTTTCAACAGTTCTAATGTCATGGGGAGTCAAATCATAAAGTACATAACAAAATCCCATTGAGTACTCATGTGGGTGTAAAATACCAAAATATTAACTGAAGTTCTCTTTCAGATTATGGATGTGTTTTTGTGGTTGTTTTCTTCTTTCCTATTAGTTGCTACATTGTCTATGACGATGTGTTGGGTTTTAAATAAGAAAACAAGAATAATAACTAAAAATAGCTAACGTCTTAAGGCATCTCCCAAATGAAAGATCCTTAATGAAATTTACTTTATTTGATCTTCACTCCACCTTGTCAGGCAGGCAATGCCTTGCCTTCTCGAGAAGAGGAGACCTAGGCTTGATTTCAAGTCAGTAATTCTCAACCCCTGCTGCACATTACAAGCATCTGGGGAGTTTTTTTAAATGAAATTATGCCCAGCCCCACTATGGAGCAAATAACTTTTGTGATATTCTCCAGGTAACCAAGGGACACACGAACAAAGAAAGGCACAGGTGGGACTCAGGTCTGACTGTTTTCAAAACCTGGAACTGCCTCTGAATAAAGATTGACAAGTTTTAGGGAATGGTGTGTGTGTGTGTGTGGAGGGGGCTGTATAAGAAAGAAGTGGGACAGACAGCACAGTCCCCTGGTGAAGGGTGGCACAGGTGACATCACATTTGCTTCTCCAAGCTTCTTCAGCCCGGAGACTGACTTGACTGAACAGACTCCTCCAGGGCAGAGGCCACGTCCTAATCCTTCTACTTCCCTAGCACATGGGAGACATCAAGAGTGTTTACCGGACCCTGACATGTACAGTGCCCATGTGGCTCTCAGTAATTATCAACTGGCTTGACTTAAATTAAGCACACTGACTTTTGTCTGAGATAATCATCCACGTTACCATCCCCAACTTAGGAGATCTTATTGGGTGGCTCACTTCTGCAATCCCAGCACTCTAGGAGGCCAAGGCAGGTAGACTGCTGAGCTCAGGAGTTCAAGATCAGCCCAAGCAAGAGCAAAACCCCTTCTCTACTAAAAATAGGAAAAAATTAGCTAGGCATTGTGGTGGGTGCCTATAATCTCAGGTAATCAGGAGCCTGAGGCAAATGATCATTCGAGCTCAAGAGTTTGAGGCTGCTGTGAACTATAACACCACAGCACTCTACCCAGAGTGACAGTCTTATGCTGTCTCAAAACAAAAAACTTTAAAAGAAGAAAAAAGAAGATCTTATTAGCTGCATTTTTAATGGACTGATTCACCAAGGATTAAGTTTCTGTTTCTTGAAATGAGTGTAACTGTAGAAGGATGCTAGGTCACATCACAATCTAAGCCAAGCAACAGAGTCTTGTCTATAAAGCCTTGACATGGTTCCAAGCACTTCTCACAGACACTTGTTGGGAGCTGTGCTCTGTCCCCCCCACCCCTCCACCCTCAGTACTCCTGTCCAGGGTTCAGTAAGGGTCACGTTCATATTTGAACGTGTGAGGATGATGTGAGATCAAACATCAGGAAACACACTCGAGGCAACATCTGTCACTCTTCACATGAGAAAGACCATTATTATCCCCACATTAGTGGCCATTAATTTCTCATCAGAATTTCCTTCTCTTAAATCTCAATTACAAAGTGTCGGCCGCCTCTGCCTCACTGAAGCAGAGCAGACAATCTCACAATCAGCTCCGAGTTCCACTAACAGGGGTTCCCACTGACTGAGGCTTTGCCACAGACACTGTTAATACCATCATCTACTTAACTCTACCCAAGGCTTCCAATACCGTGCACCTGAATTAAAGAATAACCTTGAAAATGAGAAGCCAGTGGCAGAGCTACCTAGTACATGTTCACAAACACCAGACCAAACCTGAGAAATGCTTCCTCCTTCAGCAGAGGATGAGGATTTAGGTCTCTGGAGGGCATTTCTAAAGTGGCTCAGGAGGGCTCTGCTTCATCAAGATGACCTGGCCCTGTGTGCAGAACTGCATTATGACAAAAACACGCCTCTGGGTGGTGCCTGTGGCCCAGTGGGCAGGGCCCCAGCTCCATATACTGAGGGTGCGGGTTCAAACTCAGCCCTGGCCAAACTACAACAAAAAATAGCCGGGTCTTGTGGTGAGCACCTGTAGTTTCAGCTACTTGGGAAGTTGAGGCCAGAGAATTGCCTAAGCCCGTGAGTTGGAGGTTGCTGTGAGCTGTGTGATGCCACAGCACTCTGTCAAGGGCGATAAAGTGAGAGTCTACCTCTACAAAAAAAAAAAAACCACACCTCTGCCAAGAGTGCAGAGCCCCTCAGACACATACCTTCTCATCGTACTTTGGCAGCATGTGAAGAAAACACCAGTCACCACTGCCTCCCGATTACAGAGTGAGAGGTTGGTCAACAGAACTAACCAGGACCTGGTCCTCAATGAAAGGGCCCATGTGACGCCGTTTTGTTAACGGACTCCATTTTAAAGGTTGCTGTGTAATTTGCGGTGTAAATGTTAGTTTTGTAACTTTTGGCTCCTGGCACCAGTTCCCCTGACCACCCCCACCAGTTAATCAGTACCGGCCCCTTCCTGCTTAGCGACCACCCACCCGTTCCTGGCACCGCAGAGGTATCCAATCAGCAAGTGAAGAGACACCTGGACTCATCCTTGTTCCACCCTTCCTTTATCCCACTCCCCTTATCGTATTCCCCCCTCCCAACTTCCTTTCAGTACACTATAAAAATACCTCAGCCCCACCCCTCGGGGGCATTCAGATGACCCGCCATTTAGGCGAGGCTGAACAGTCCAAGCTTAAGCTTGTAATAAATTCCACCCTTTGTTTTTGCATTGGTGCGCCTGGTGTGAGTTTCTTCTGGGGGGACCCCGAAATTCGGGCACAACACATGTACTTGTGAATTTTGACACAAGCATGCAATCATGTCAAGGTAATTGAGGTAACCACATCAAGCATTTATCATTTGAGTTAGAAACATTCTAATTCCACTCTTGCAGTTGCTTTAAAGTATTCCCTAACTTATTGTTGATTATGGACATTTTGTTGTGCTATAAAATAATGTTTTTTCTAACTATTTGTTTGCACCCATTAACCACCTCCACT
>CAUYON010059578.1:0-21099 GCA_963573935.1 Arctocebus calabarensis | reverse complement strand
ACGAGAAAACTTCTAAACAAAGATCAAGAATGTTTTCACATAGTAAACGAGAAAATATCATGAATGGTATGTCAATCAGGTTGATAAAATATCTCAGATTGCATGTGAAGCCCCCACACTGTACCCCATGGTTGAACTAATGTACACAGCTATGAGTCAATAAAAAAAAAAAAGATTACAAGAAAAAAAAAAGAAAACAGCTATATTTTCTTTGTTTATGGCATACATAATTTTTTCCATTCCATCTATTAAAATTATATTAAAATTAAAAAAAAGTCTATTTCTCAGAAGTTCAAGCCTATAATTAGAGAACTCTAAGCAATCAACAAACTGAGTACTCTGAGGGAGAATTTGAGAGGTCAGGCTAGAATGTGAGACCAAGTAAGTGTCTCAAATATGAGTTTTAAAACCTTGACATTTTAAATGCAGTATATCAAAGGGAAATTTTATGCCTAGATTCCGTGATAATGCACTATCTGTAGATTCTTCAGAATTCAGTTTTAGAAATTAAACAAAAATTATCCTAATGGTTATAGTTATCCTGATGGAAATTTCATTTCCTTCAAAGAACCATTATGAAGCTGGAAGAAATTTTAGGAAAATAAAGTCAAAGTCTTTTTTCTGAACTCTACTTCCCTACATGAACACAAAACAAAACAAACCTTAAAAGACAACAAGCTGGAAAATAAGTAGGTACATTAACTCTTACTTTATCCTGGGTGCACAAAGGTTGGGATTTCAGACAGTTACTGCAATCCCAATTTCAGGCTGCTATACCTGTTTCTCTGCTCTATGTAGTCTTAGAGAAAATTATACAGAAATATAATTTCTTTTCTCTCAATTCTTATATTTCTAACCATTTCACATCTTCCCATTACAATATTATTACTCTGACTTAACTCCATCATTTTTGATGGAATACTAATTACTGAGAATTAGCTTGCCCACCAAAGAAGACTGTCATTTCAACACATTCAACAAATTTCTATTTAACATGTATGATGTGTATAATATCTTGCTTCATTTGAACTAGAATCAAGGATTCAAAGAAAGGCACAGATGTGTGTATGTGTATGTGTGCATGAACACACACACATACATGCACATGCACACACACACATGCACATGCATATACTTTGGTAGTTCTGAAAGTGCTGGATTCCTTTCTTTTCTTTTTCAGTTCATGGAAGCCAGAATTGGTTGTGCAACCCTACATACACAATAAGGGTTAAGATAGTCCCTTTACAATATTTTTTAACAACAACAATCTATTTTATCATCACCATTAATAAGCTTATTAAGAACACTTACCATATGCATATTATAGTACTGAATACATCTCAAATTGCATCATTAACATGGGTGAGCATCTATAACCATTCTATGGGGTGAATGGAGAACGTGATATTGTGTCTGTTTAACAGATGAGGAAAAATATCAAGAGAATTTCATATATTCAACTTCAGAAATTGGCTAAATGGTATACATGAGAACATTACCCATAGGACCAACACTTAGTCCTTTATATATAGTTGTAAATAAGACTTATATTAGAGCGAATTTTATGTATCTTCTATCATTTCCAAAGTAGTGCTATAGTAAGTACCCCAAATTATATGCTTTGCTTTAGAAAGAATTCTCACTGTATAGTTTAAGGAGGAAGGTGCTGATATGTACATATTTATGGGGCTTTCATATTCCAAAAGTGTAAATCCTGAAGTGGAATGAAAGGGGCTATGAAGAATTGCAAGGGTGGAGAAAGGGAGCTGTAGGATAAATGCAGAGTTATGCATCAGTCTTGGAATTTCTCAGCTTTGTGACCAAATATGCAGAGGGTGTGGCCCAAAATGGGCGATAGGAATAGAGCACGGGGCTGTATGCTTTGTACTCTATGTGATGTTGGAAAATTCTTTTCCAAGAGGGAAGTTCTTCCAATCCAAACCTACTCAGAGGATGAAGGTAGGAAAAAACTCTCAAATATGGGTGGCACCTGTGGCTCAGTGAATACGGTGCTGGCCCCATATACTGAGGGTGGCGGGTTTAAACCCGGCCCTGACCAAACTGCAACAAAAAAATAGCTGGGTGTAGTGACAGGCACCTGTAGTCCTAGTTACTCGGGACCCTGAGGCAAGAGAATAGCCTAAGCCCAAGAGCTGGAGGTTGCTGTGAGCTGTGACGCCATGGCTCTCTACCGAGGGCAACAAAGTGAGACACTGTCTCAAAAAAAAAAAAAAAAAAAAACCTCTCAATTATTTAGTTGAGTTTAGAAATTTTGGGGGTTGGAAGTGACATCAGAGAAAATCTAATCTCATTCCTTCTTTTCATAGGGGAAGAAATAAGCTTGAGTAGTTGGAGATAAGGGTAAATAGGTTATACATTGAGTTAGTTGGAATGCTGGGAAAAGATCCCAGATTAACACTGTTTATCTATAGTTAATTCCATTTTCTTTTACTTCAAAGAAAGTTGTAGACATGTTGCAAGAAAACGGGAGTCTGAGTAGAGCAGTTAAAAGAAAACTCCATTAGAAGACACTAATCTATTCCAGCTTTATAAGTTATCTTATTGAAGGTCATATGACCTGTTGCAGCTACTTGACTCTATCACTGAGCACAAAAGAAGCTTTAGATAGTATGCACTTAAATGAGTGTAGCTGCAATACCATAAAAATTTAATTATAAAAATAAGCAGTGTGAGGTGCTCAGCAGATTATTTCCCTGGAGCAACAAGCCTTTAACTGGTGAAAATTTTAGAAACAACCATTAAATTATCTGAAAATTGATCTAAGTAGCACAGAGGAAATGATGACACATATATACAAGAAAATCTACTGAATATTAGCAAGAAGAGAGTCTGTGACATTTGAGAATAAACTGTTCCAATTACCTGATCTCAGCTTTAAGTCATAGAAGATTTTCTCTGAATTCTGTACTTGGACCAAAAAAAGGGGAGCTCCCATTTCCCCCAGATTTCCAGGGACATTTTCACACTGGGAAAGTCAGGGCATATGGGGTCTGACAAATAAGTTTGTGAACTTGCCACCATGTGTTTATGTTGGCAGCACTGTATAAACAACACAGTGAGATTTCATAACCTTCACATATCAGTGTCTCACAGCTATGTTCATGTTATTGTGTGATGGTGTCTTGCTGAGAAGGATTCATTATTGTTGTTGCATATTTTTATGAACCATCACAAGAATATTAAAGTTTGAATTAGAGCAACAAACAAACGTTAAATTTCTTGTTAAACTTGACAAGAGTGAAAGTGAAATTAGAGACATATTATCCCAAATTTATAGAGACAGTGCCATGTAGAAAGTGGCAGTGTACAAATAGATTAAACATTTTTCTTAGGGGAGAGAAAGTGTCACTGATGAAGAAAGGAAAGGGTGGCCAGTAACAAGTAGAGCTGATGAAAACATTGTAAAAATGGATTGAATTGTGAATAAAAATAGTGAGCTGACTGTGAGTAGAATAACAGACCCCGTAAATATCAATATAGAGACAGGAAAATCTTAACTGAAAATCTTGGCATGAGAAAAGTTTGTGCAAAAATGGTCCCAAAGGAACTCACTGATAAACAAAAGCAAAGGAGAGACAAAGTTTTCCAAGACCTTATGGAAAGGTAAGATGATGTTTTGGACTCTGTTATTGTTAGTGATGAAACATGGGTGTACTGATAATATCCTGACACAAAATACAAAAGTGCACAATGGAAATCAGCCAATTTCCTATGACTAAAACTGTCTCATCAGTCAAAATCAAAAGTGAAGACAATGTTGCTAACCTTTATAGATATCCGAGGGATTGATCATTATGAATTTGTACCCCTGGACAAGTGTTAAAAGTGTTTATAATTTGGAAATACTTAAAAGGCTGCATGAAAAAGTTACATGAAAATCACCTGAACCTTTTGTTAATAATGCATGGCTCTTGCATCATGACAATACAAGGCTCACAGAGTACTGTCTGTGAGGGAGCTTTTAGCCAGTAAATAAGTAACTGTATTAGAACACCCTACCTCCCTACCTGATATGGCCTACAATGACTTTTTTCTTTAAGTAAAGATAAAATAAAGGAATATTTTTTGATGATATTCAGGACATCAAGGGAAATACTCTGATGTCCACTCCAGAGAAAGAGTTCAAAATTGCATTGAAGGGTGGACTAGGTACTTGCATCAGTTCATAGCTTCCCAAGGGGAGTAATTCCATGGTGACTGTAGTGATATTAAGCAATGAATGTAGCACTTTTTCTAGCATGAGTTCATGGACTTAATTGTCAGATTTCATATGCATACCTCATACCGTCTTCCAGATTAATGTTGCTTAAGTTCTACTTCCAGCAGTTACTGCCGATATGACTAAGTAACCTTTCTTTCTAGGACTTTAGCCCTTTAGTGAAAGAGAATATTAAATCTTGATTGAACTTATGCCAGTTTGCTCGCAGGACAGAGGTTCCATGCTGGGAGAAGCAAGTGGAGGAAAGCAAGATGTACTGAACTTCTTCACTCCAGTACCCACTGATACAGTGTGGATGTTAATCTAGATGAAACAGACTGCTCTCTCTCCACACACCTTTTGTGCAATAACACAGATGATGTGGTCTTGGGAAGATTCAACCTGTAAAGATAGCTCTGCCTGAAGGGACTGACTTTTTGGAACAGAAAGTGGAGTGGAAAACTTCAAGAGGAGCCTTCATAGGATCACAGTAATGGTATTGGGAAGGTTGTGTGGCTATACCACTCATGAATCACCAAAGGAAAACATGGCAAACTTGAAAGCATTCTCCAAGACAGTCACAGATCAATAAGCAAAATGTGGAAGTTTAATGTCTCAAGGGGCTTAAGTACAACTTTTGACCAAACACTAACTGAATAATAAACTACTCTTTTATCATGATAATTAACTACTAAGAACAAAAATAAGATTATATTCAACCTTGGTAGTCTGTAGGCCTGTACATCCCTGAGATTTGAACCAGAGAGGGTTTTTATGGTCCATTCAGCCCAGGATGAAAGTGAAGAAAAATCCAAGTTCCCTTAATTATAGAAACATTCTTAAAGCCACATGCAGACATCCAGTGGTAAAGAATGAAAAATCTAACTGGGTCAATGGGCTTCAGTACAATCTTTCAAGAATAAATAGACTAAGTAAACCAGGGAAGTCAAACTTATGAATGTAAAAGTTTAGGAGGATTTGTGGAGTGACACCAGACACTGCACAATGCATGAAGAAAAGACTTAGCAGAAGTAGTACATCCAAGTTACTAAAGAGATAAATAAGTGGCCAAATAAACAACAAAAGCAACACATTCCAGAAATGCTGGGAGGAGGCCAATATCTAAAGTTGCTACAATGTAGTATTTTCAAAGAAGATTAAGCTATAATGAGAAATGGGAAAATGCAACCTATCCACAGGAAAGAAAGCAAACAATAGAAAGAACCGTTGAGAGCACCCAGAGTTTGTATTTAGTAGACAAAGATGTCAAAGCAGCTATTATAAATACATACAAAGAACTTAAGGAAACCAGGCTTAATGAGTTAACTGAAGGTACAAAAATGATATATCATCAAACAAATGATATCAGTGAAGATATAGAGATTATAAAAGTGGAAATTCTGAAGATAAAAAGTATATAGTATGAAAGTGAATAATTTACTAGAGGATCTCAAGAACACATTTAGTTTTCAGATTAAAAACTTTTCAAAATTCTTTGGCTAGATAAATAAAAATGATGAAATCTGAAGAACAAATGGAAAAAAAAGAATGAAGAAAAATTAACAGGGCCTCGAAGAAAAGTATAACATGATGAAGCAGAATAATGTATGTATAATAGAAGTACCAGAAGGTGAGGAAAATTATAAAGAGACAAATATTTAAAAACATGATGCTTGTAAACTTCAACAATTTTTTGATAAATGCTCATCTATAAATCCCCCCAAAATAGTGAACTCTAATTAGGATAAAGAGAACAGTCTACAACAAGCCATGTCATAGTCAAAATGTTGAAAGTCAATGATAAAGAGAAAATAATGAATGTAGTAAGAGAAAAACAATCATGTACAGGTAGCCAAATAACATTAACAATGGACTTCACATAAGAAACAATTCAAGCCACAAGGCAATGAGATGATACATTCAAAACGCTAACAGGAATTCAATCAAGAATGTATCCAAACATAACATCCTTCAAAAAATGAAAAGAAAATAAGACTCCCAGACAAACTAAAACAAATATTTTCCTGCTGGCAAATGGGCTTTGCAAAAAACACTAAACCAAGATCTTCAGGCAGAAGGAAAGTGATACTAGACTATAATTCAAATCTATGTATAAAAATGCAAAGAGCTCAAATAAAGATATTTATGTAGGTAAAGTTAAGATAGTGTAATTATATATATTTTTTCTTTTCTGAAATAATTTAAAATGCAAGTGCATAAAACACTATTTGTACATATTTTAGGGATTATATCATATGTTTATTTGACACATTGCCAATAATAGTATAGAGTAAGAAAATTATATTTGATGATAATTCAAACCTATAGGAAATAATGAAGAGAACTAGAAATGATAGAAAGGAGGCTACCATATCTTTCATAAAACTATAAATATATATATATATATATATATATATGTTCTCCTAAATTCTTTAGAAGAAATGCTAACATATAAAACAATAATTTTAATGGGGTATTATTGATATGTTTCATAAATAGACTTTATGTATATGTACAAAAACAAGAGAACAAATGGAACGATATAGAAGAAATATTCTGGGCAGCACCTCTGTCTCAGTGGGCAGGGCGCCAGCTGCATATACCGAAGGTGGCGGGTTCAAATCCAGCCCCAGCCAAACTGCAACCAAAAAGTAGCCGGGTGTTGTGGCAGACACCTGTAGTTCCAGCTACTCACAAGGCTGAGGTAGGAGAATAGCTTGAGCCCAGGAGTTGGAGGCTGCTATGAGCTGTGTGACACCACGGCACTCTACCCAGGGTGACAGCTTGAGGCTCTGTTTCTAAAAAAAAAAAAAGAAAGAAAGAAATATTTCCATGACCTACTGGAATTAAATTATTATTAAATTATTCTAAATCTGAAATAGAGTCTGACAAGTTAAAATATATATTGTAAGCTGAAAACTATCAGAATAAAATAACTTAAAAATACAGTTAAAATATTTATTGAATTAAAATGATATACCAGGTAATATTTACTTGATACAAAAGACAATATTAAATGGAGGAAGAAAGTAACACGAAATACAGAAGAAAATGTGAAAATGTGTTTTCACCTTATGATTGGGAGTAAGCAATGGATGCTACACTCGTTACTTTCATTTAATGTTGTAAGGGAGACACTAGTCAAAGGAAATAGGCAAGAAAAATAAAGGAAAGCCATCCATTCTAGAAATAATTATGTAAAATATAGCCACAGATACATTACATTCATATGAAGAAAACACTAAAGAGTCTACTATAAAATCATTAGAACTAATAATGGTTCTGATATTTAGAATAAAGAAATAAGTTCAGCAAGATTATAGCATACATAAGCAAGCTAATAAGTAAAAGTAGGGTATAATTATATACCCTAGCAATGAAGAACCTGAAAACAAAATAATAAAATTGATTAATAAATCAATAATTTTTATGACACATAATTTTAAAAATGTTAAAGAATAAAATCATTTTGAAATAAATTATGAAAGAAAATATAATATGAATTGAAAGTTGCAAAATCTCATGAAAAGGAATTAAAGGTACTCTAAATAATTAAAAGACATCCATGATCTTAAAAATTAAGAATAAAGGGGAGTAGATGGTGCACTAGAACAGCTTCATCACAGCCTTGCAGGATGAGATTGGGGAGAAAAGACTTTAGGCACCTCCGGCTTGTGGGGTCTGCCCAGAAACATCCCTTTGGGAGCTCAGGGAGACAGCAGGAGAAGTGTTGAGCTTCCATCCTCAACAGGAGGGTGGAACCAGTGGAGAAGTGACACTAGGGCAAGTATTTGCATGTTGGCTGAGGCTGGCCAGTGTGGCAGCAGCAATAGTTTACAGATAGAGAAAGGTCTGCCCTTTTGTTGTTGTTGTTGTTTGTTTGTTTATTTGTTTGTTTTGACATGGACTTTTGGTTGACTTACCTTGGAAGAATTTGGGCAAGGGAGCGAGTGATTTTGAACAGCACTGAGGGACTGGGACTGATCCACTGGGTGGAGCATTGCTTTCATTGTTTGACTGCAGTCTTGGTGCAGGCATTGTGGGATAGCTTACTTGCAGGCTCAGCCCTCAGGGTCCTATTGCAAGGCCAGTTCTGGTACACCTGATAACTGGGCAGCTACTCCTGGGGAGATTTGAGGGACACATGCTTTCCTGGGAAAGCCGCTGTGTGGCCAAGGCACACAGTTTGGAAAGGTTGATGGGTCTATTAAGCAGGAATTCTGAGGAGAATTTCAGGTCCCAACCCTGTGGGGATTGAGGACAAAGAAGTCAGGAAGATGGAACCAGGTCTGCCCAGCAAGACAGAGGCTTCCGATCTCCATTTGATACAGCTGTATCAGTGTTGTCTTTAGCATCTCATACCACAGAAGATTATCAGTGCCCAGGCAATATGCATCAAGATATACATACATATATAGTACTTTTTTTCTTTTAATTTTTTCAACTTTTCTGCACTAGATTTTTCTTTGTCTCTTTTTCTTATTTTTCTCTTGCAATTATAATTTTTCATTGTTTCCTTCTTTAATAATAAGGCTCCATTTTTGTTACATTTCTGACCATGATATTCTTTTTTTCCACCCAAATTTATCCCTTGAGTTTCTTTGCTTTGTTTTGATTATTTGTAGCATTTTTGTTTTTCTTCTCTATTTGATAGAGGTGGGCTTTTGTGTCTCCTGAAGCTGGCAAAGAGCTCCTTACTTTGCAGGATCATCAAACTAAGCCCCCCAGAAGCTGGCTTTTGTGGGTGTGGGTCAAAGTATCCTCCTGTACGTCACTATAAATCTACTCTCATTCTGTTCCTCTCCTCTATTTGTCAATCTGCCCCTTTACTTCTCCTTCATTTTAGTTTTTTCTATTGTTTTTAATTTTATACCTTCTTGATGTTCACTCTTCTCTTCCTTTTGGTCCTATACCAAAGGGACACATAAACATCTTAGGCAAGAGGCATGGCAACTTCAAGAGGAAGAGGAAGTGAAAGGAAAAAGTAGGATAAGGAAACAGATTTTTTTTAAAAAGCACTCAATATGAGGAAAGAGCAGAAAAATCATGGCAACAAAAAACACAGAAAAAAGCACCATCCTCCAAGAGATCATGAGCTAGCTACTGTAGAATAGTCCACCCATAAAGAAATATTAGAATAACAGAAAGGGAATTTAAAATGTGGATGATAAAAAAAAAATGAGGGAAATTGCTGAGAAAGTAGAAAATAACCAAAAGAAAATTCAAAAAACAGAATCAAACAAGAGATGAATGGTACGAAGAATATAGAAACGATGTAGTAGAGCTAAAGAAATTGAAACAGGGGGGAGGAGCAAGATGGAAAACTAGAAGCAGCTCCTGAGAGAGGCTCCTGACCAAGGAGAAGGATAACATCTGGAAAACGGCCAATTCAGGTGAAGACTGGGAGCCCAGCCAAGAGAGAAGTGACAGTTGCAGATCACCTCTTCTGAGGCAAGCTGTGACTCCAAGAAAGCAAGCTTCAGGTACAAAATTCATCTGAAAGGAAAAGTATCCATCCTCACCCCCAAGAAAGCAGTGGTCTTTTTTGCTTTCTGTCTCCTTTCTTTTTTTTTTCTCTTCGTCCACTCATGCGGGGTTCTATAGACAAACAGTGAACTGTGGACCTCTTGTCCCACCCCACGGAAGAGTGCTATGGGAAGTGGGGATTATTCCCCTGCTGTGATGCTGAACACTCTCTCGCTAGACAAAAAATTTAAACTAAAGTTTTCCCAAACATTCTGAACTTCCAGTATGCCCTTCCCCCATTACATGACAAACCAGAAGCCTAACCCCTGCTGAGACTGTGGGAGGAGGCTCTTGAGCAGCACCTCCACTCTCTGTCTGCTAGACCAATAGCCTCACACAGAAAAGGATTCTGGTGGCTGCACCAAGCCTCCCCCTCCCAAACGGCCAACTGCAGCCAAGAACCATAGTATATGACCCTGCCATGGGCCCACGCAGCCTCAAGACCCAGGCCTGCCCCACTCAAGGGGCTGCAATGAACAGAAGCAACCCCTCCATGGGCTGCATAGCCTCAGGACCCAGGCACCCCAACTCCAGTGGCTGTGGAAGACGGGAGAGACCCCATCAATGGCTATTCTGCCTCAGTACCTAGGACTGCCCTCTGCCCACAACAGCGGCAGACAAAAGAGACCCCACTGGGAGTCGTGTTTCCTCAAGACTCAGGCCTGCCACACCCTAGAGATGCTGGCAGGAGTGAGCAACCTGCCACAGGCTGCGTTTCTTGGTACCCAGGCCGGCCCCACTCCAGGGACTGCGGTGGGCCAGAGTGACCCCGCTGTGGGCCATGCTGCCGTGGGACCCAGGCATGCCTCCTGCTTGCAAACTCAGCAGACATGAGAGAACCTGCCGGAAGTCACGCTCCCTCGACACTCAGGCCCATCCCAGCCCAGACACACTGGCAGGCATGAGCAACCCACCACAGGACGTGCTTTCTCGGCACCCAGGCCTACCCCACTCCAGGGACTGCGGTGGGCGTGAGCAACCTCTCCACAGCCTGCACAGCCTTGGGACCCAGGCCCACCCGACTCCAGGGCCTGGAGAGGGTGGAAGCAACCCTACTGTGGTCCATGAAGCCTCAGGACCCAGGTCTGCCCCACTCCAGGGGCTGCAATGGGAGGGAGCAACCCCACCGTGGGCTGTGCAACCTCGGGACCCAGGCCCACCCCACTCCAGGGGTTATGGTGGGCAGAAGCAACCCCACCACAGGCCTTGCCAACTCGGGACCCAGGTCTGCCTCCTGTCCACAGCACTGGTAGACGTAAGAGACTCCGCCAGGATTTACGCTGCCTTGATACTCTGGCCCGCCCCACTACAAGGACTCTTGCAAACACACAGGACTCTGCCACAGGCTGCAATGCCAAAACCGCCAGCCTGCCTTGGCCAGTGTTGCCCCAGCCAGGGTCTCTGGTAGCTGCACAACCCGCGTCCTCCCTCCAGTGCCCTCTCTGCTTCCTCACTGGCCCCGTCCATCTGCCCAGGGACTCAGGAAGTCACGTGACACCACGCTCACCCTCTGAGGCCCTCTCTACCTCTCTGCAGAGCCCTCCACTCAAATAGAGACTGCTGGAGCCACCCACTCTTGTTGCCAAAACCACTGGGAACCAGGCATTGCAAGAACTGTTGGCACCAACCCCAGCCCTGCTTCTGGACCTGTGTGTGACATGCTCCACTATGAAGCTGCTCTCATAGCCACAACTCCCTGACTGGGGCAGTCCCAGAGGAGCTACACTAGGTCACTGCCTACAAATATCTTCCAACAATACAGTGATCACTCCAGGGTTCAATCTTGTAGGGACACCTCCCCAACTCTGAGGACAGCCGGAGAAAATGGTGAAAAATAATCATGGGGTGGAATCAATGGAAAAACTCTGGCAATATGAATAAATAGAGTAGACCTACTACCCCAAGGAATGACAAGGTAGATACAGCACAAGAACTCTTGCATAGCAAATGGCTGAGATGGTAGAACTCAAATTCAGAGTCTGGATAGCAAATAAGATCAGTGGAATGGAGGAAAAGATGAAATTAGAATTTCAAGCAGTTATCCAAAAGACGACCCAAAAGATGTCTCAAGAATTGAATGAATTCAAAGACAAAATGACCAAAGATTTTGACACATTGAGACAAGAAGTTGCAGCACTCAAAGATCTAAGAACAACATTAGAATCCCTCAGCAACAGTATAGAGCAAGCAGAAGAAAGTATTTCTGACATTGAAGACAAAGCTTTCAAATCCCTCCAAACCTACAAAGAAGAAGAGAAATGGAAGACAAAAATGGATCATTCCCTCAGACAGCTCTGGGATAACTCAAAGAAAACCAATATTCACCTGATAGGAATACATGAAAATGACAAAGCAGCTTTACAAAACACAGAGTCTCCTCTTTATGAGATTATAAAAGAGAACTCTCCAGACATGCCAAGAGATTCTGAAATCCAGATAGCAGACAGTTTCAGAACACTAGCATGACTCAACCCGAATAAGTCATTCCCAGGCACTTCATAATTAAGTTCACTAAAGTTAATATGAAGGAGAAAATTCTGAGAGCAGCCAGACATAAGAAATCCATCACCTACAAAGTGAAGAATATTAGAATAACTGCAGGCTCTCTGATCAAACCTTTCAAGGTAGAAGAGAATGGTCATCGACTTTCAATCTCCTAAAACAGAATAACTTTCAACCTAGGATCCTATACCCAGCTAACTTGAGTTTCATTTATGATGGAGAAATTAAATACTTTAATGACATCCACATGTTGAAGAAATTTGCTGTAACTAAACCAGTTTTCCAAAATATTCTTAGACCTATTATCCATAATGACCAGTGTAATCCTTCACAAAAGTAAAGTAACCCCCAAACTTTTTATCAAATTCCAACTTCTACAGTGATGAAAGGATTAAAAATGTCCACTGGACTTTCTAAAGATTTATCATTATTTTCTATAAATTTGAATGGTTTAAACTGTCCTCTAAAGAGGCATAGATTGACTGACTAGATACAAAAACTCAGGCAAGATATCTACAGCATACAAGAAACTCATCTTACCTTAAAAGATAAATATAGACTCAAGGTGAAGGGATGGTCATCTATACTCCAGGCAAATGGAAAGCAGAAAAAAGCAGGTGTAGCAATCCTATTCAAAGATACCATAGGCCTAAAACCAACCAAAATAAGGAAGGATAAGTATAGACACTACATATTTGTTAAGGGTACTACTCAATATGATGAGATTTAAATTATTAATATTTATGCACCTAACCAGAATGCACCTCAATTTATAAGACAAATGCTAATAGACATGAGCAACTTGATTACCTTCAGCTCCATACTAGTCGGAGATTTTAACACCCTTTTAGAAGTGTTGGATAGATCCTCCAAAAAGAAGATAAGCAAGGAAATTTTAGGTTTAAACTTAGTCATCCAACATTTGGATTAACAGATATCTACAGAACATTCCATCCCAACAAAACGGAATATACATTCTTCTCAGCAGCCCACAGAACATACTCCAAAACTGATCACATCCTAGGTCACAAGTCCAACCTCAGCAACTTTAAAAGAATAGAAATTATTCCTTGCATCTTCTCACACCACCATGGATTAAAAGTTGAAATCAATAACAAGAGGAATATGCATACTCATACAAAAACTAAGAAGCTAAATAACATTATGCTGAAGGAGAGATGGGTCATTGATGAGACTAAGAGGGAAATTACCAAATATTTGGAACAAATGAAAATGAAGACACAAATTATCAGAACCTCAGGGATACTGCAAAGGCAGTCCTAAGAGGGAAATTTATAGCACTGTCAGCCTTCCTCCAGAAAACAGAAAGAGAGGAAGTTAACAACTTAATGGGACATCTTAAGCAACTGGAGAAGGAAGAATATTCTAACCTCAAACTGAGCAGAAGAAAAGAAATAACCAAGATTAGAGCTGAATTAAATGAAAATGAAAACAGAAGAATTATGGAACAGATCAATAAATCAAAAAAGTTGTTTTTTTGAAAAGGTCAATAAAATAGATAAACCTTTGGCTAGCCTAACTAGGATAAAAAGAGTAACATCTGTAATTTCATCAATCAAAAATGGTAAAGGTGAAATAACAACAGACCCCTCAGAAATTCAAAAAATCCTTAATGAATATTACAGGACATTTTCCTCTCAGAAATATGAAAATCTGAAGGAAATTGATCAATACTTGGAAGCACGCCACCTACCAAGACTTAGCCAGAACGAAGTGGAAATTTTGAACAGGCCTATATGAAGTTCTGAAATAGCATCCACTATACAAAATCTCCCTAAAAAGAAAAGCCTGGGACCAGATGGCTTCACGTCAGAATTCTACCAAACCTTTAAAGAGGAACTACTACCTATATTACTAAACCTCTTCCAAAATATAGAAAAAGAAGGAATACTACCCAACACATGCTATGAAGCAAACATCACCTTGATCCCTAAAGCAGGGAAAGACCAAACAAGAAAAGAAAATTATAGACCAATATCACTAATCAATATTGATGCAAAAATACTCAACAAGATCCTAACAGAATCCAACAACACATCAAACAAATTATATAACATAACCAAGTGGGCTTTATCCCAGGGTCTCAAAGCTGATTCAATATATGCAAATCTATAAATGTAATTCAGCACATAAACAAATTAAAAAATAAAGACCATATGATTCTCTCAATTGATGCAGAAAGGCTTTTTTTTTTTGCAGTTTTGGCCGGGGCTGGGTTTGAACCCACCACCTCTGACATATAGGGCCAGCGCACTACTCCTTTGAGTCACAGGCACTGCCTAATGCAGAAATAGCTTTTGAGAATATCCAGCATCCCTTTATGATTAGAACACTTAAGAAAATTGGTATAGAAGGGACATTTCTTAAACTAATAGAGGCCATCTATAGCAAACCCACAGCCAATATCGTATTGAATAGAGTTAAATTGAAATCATTTCCACTTAGATCAGGAGCCAGGCAAGGTTGCCCATTATCTCCTCTGCTTTTTAACATTGCAATGGAAGTTTTAGCCATTGCAATTAGGGCAGAAAAGGTGATCAAGGGTATCCACATTGGGTCAGAAGAGATCAAACTCTCACTCTTTGAAGACGATATGATTGTATATCTGGAAAACACCAGGGATTCTACTACAAAACTTTTAGACATAATCAAGGAATACAGCAATGTCTCAGGCTACAAAATCAACACCCATAAATCTGTAGCCTTTATGTATACAAACAATAGTCAAGCTGAAAAATCAGTCAAAGACTCAATACCTTTCACAGTAGTGCCAAATAAGATGAAGTATTTGAGAGTTTACCTAACAAATGATGTGAAAGATCTCTATAAAGAGATCTATGAAACTTTAAGAAAAGAAATAGCCCAAAATGTTAACAAATGGAAAAACATACCATTCTCATGGCTGGGAAGAATCAACATTGTTAAAATGTCTATACTACCGAAAGCAATATATTCTTTTAATGCAATTCCTATTAAAGCTCCATTGTCTCATTATAAAGATCTTGAAAAAATAATATTTCGTTTTATATGGAATCAGAAAAAAACCTCGAATAGCCAAGACATTACTCAGAAGTAAAAACAAAGCAGGAGGAATCATGCTACCAGACCTGAGACTGTACTATAAATCGATAGTGATCAAAAAAGCATGGTACTGGCCCCAAAACAGAGAGTTAGATGTTTGGCTAGAATAGTGAACCAAGAGATGAATCCAGCTACTTATCGTTATTTGATCTTTGACAAGCCAATTAAAAACTTTCAGTGGGGAAAGGACTCCCTATTTACAAATGGTGCCGGCTGAACTGGCTAGCGACCTGTACAAGACTGAAACTGGACCCACATATTTCACCATTAAATAAGATAGATTTTCACTGGATTAAATACTTAAACTTTAGACATGAAACTATAAAAATTCTAGAAGAAATTGCAGGTAAAACTCTTGAAGGAATTGGCTTGGGTGAATATTTTATGAGGAGGACTCCCCAGGCAATTGAAGTAGTATCTAAAATATACTACTGGGACCTGATCAAACTAAAAAGCTTCTGCACAGCCAAGAAAGTAGTAAGAGTAGCAAGCTGTTCTTCCTCAGAATAGGAGAAAATATTTGCAGGTTATACCTTCAACAAAGGTTTAATAACCAGAACAAGAATCCACAGAGAACTGAAACTTATTAGCAAGAAAAGAACAAGTGATACCATCTCAGGGTGGGCAAAGGACTTGAAGAGAAAGGTCTCTAAAGAAGACAGGGTCACGACCTACAGACACATGAAAAAATCCTCACCATTCTTAATCATCTGAGAAATGCAAATCAAAACGACTTTGAGATATCACCTAACTCCAATAAGATTAACCCACAAGGCAAAATCCCCAAACCAGAGATGTTGGTATGAATGTGGAGAAAAGGGAACACTTCTACATTGCTGATGGGAATGCACACAAATACGTTCCTTTTGGAAGGATGTTTGGAGAATACTTACAGATATAAAATTACACCTGCAATTTGACCCTATAATTCCTTTAAATTGGTATATACCATGAAGACCAAAAACCACATTATAAAAAAGAAATCTGTACCAGAGTGTTCATTGCAGCCCAATTCATAATTGCTAAGTCATGGAAGAAGCCCAAGTGCCCATCGACCCACAAATGGATTAATAAATTGGAGTTACATGTATACCATGGAATGCTATGCATCCTTAAAGAAAGATGGAGACTTTACCTCTTTCATGTTTACATGGATGGAGCTGGAACATATTCTTCTTAGCAAAGTATATCAAGAATGGAAGAAAAATTATCCAATGTACTCAGCCGTACTATGAAGCTAATTTATGGCTTTCATATAAAGACTATAATCCAATTATAGCATAAGAATATGGGGAAATGGGCAAGGGAGGGCAAGGGAGGGGGGAGGATGGGTGGAGGGAGGCTAAATAGTGGGGCCACACCTATGGTGCATCTTACACGAGTTCAGACAAAACTTACTAATTGTAGAATACAAATGTTTTCATACAATAACTAAGAAAATGACATGATGACTATGTCAAACAACTTGATGAAAATGTTTCAGATTGTATATGATACCAGCACATTGTACCCCTTGATTGCACTAATGTACTCAGCTATTATTCAACAATAAAAAAATAAATAAAATAAAAATACGAAAGTAAAAAAAAGAAAAGAAATTGAAAATGTCAATTATGGAAGTTAAAATGAATGTATCAAAAAAAGATTAGATCATGCACAAACAAACATAAAATACTATCTCTGAGTTAGAGGATAAAGTTGTCAAGCTAACTCAGGTTGTTAAAGAGACAGAAAAGAAGAAAGAAAAAGCAGAATGCTCACTGAGCGAATTATGAAACATTCATACATATGAATTGTAGGCATCCCAGGAGGGGAGAAGGAATGCCCCAGAGGAATGGAATTCCTATTAGAGGAAATCATAAATGAAAATTTCCCAAGTATCACCATAGATTGTGACACACTACATTCAGAGTGATATCAAACACCAGGTCATCTTACCTCAAACAGATCTTCTCCAAGACACATTGTCATGAACCTGTCCAAAGTCAAGATGAAACAGAAAGTTCTTGAAGTAGCCAGGAGTAAGTGCCAATTGACCTACAGGAGCAAATCTTTCAGGATGACTACAGACTTCCCAAATAAAATTGTTCAAGCCAAGAGAGAATACCCATCTATGTTTAACCTATTTAAACAAAACAATTTTCAGCCCAGAATTCTATGCTCTGATAATCAAAACTTTAAAATTAATGGAAAAATAAAATCTTTAACACATGTGGGAAAATTGAGGGAAGTTTGCCACAAGACCCAGCTCTACTGGTAATACTTAAACCTATTCTGAACACTGACCATCATAATGGACCAACAAAAAACTAAACACCCATAAACTGAAGGAAAAACCTAGCTTTCACAATGATGCAAAGGATGAAACTAAGCAATGGACTTCTACATAATAAGATGAATAGAACTCCACAATACTTACCAATTCTGTCAATAAATGTTAATGGCTTCAATTCCCCACCCAAGAAACAAAGATTAATGGATTGGATAAAAAGCACAAGTCATCCATATTGTGCCTGCAGGAAACACGCCTAGTGTCAAAGGACAAAGTATGCCTCAGTATTAAGGGATGGAAATCAAGTTTTCAGGCAAATAAAAATCAGGAGAAGAAAGGGTTGCACCCTATTTTCAGGAACAAGTGGATTTAAAGGAACAAAAATCAAGAAAGACAAAGATGGACACTTCATTCATATTGGTCAAGGGAATGAAGCAACAAGAAGACATTTCCATTATAAATAATTATGGACACAACTTAAATTCTCCCAGATTTATAAAACAGACCTTGATTTGTCTGAGCAATATGATATCCTATACAACCACAAAAGTAAGGGATTTTAACACTCTTCTAACAAAGCTGGGCAGATTCTCTAACCCAACGGTTCTCCCTTTGCACTGTATTAAAGGTTTTTACATGAGGATGTTTGAAAACCATTGCTCTAAACAGAAACTAAACAAAGATGTAAGGGACTTAAATGTGACCGTAGAACAACTGTGTTTAATACTCCATCCAAGAGCCAAAGAAGATACATTCTTCTTGTCACATAAGTCTGTTAATGTGATGCCTCCTGATTTGTTCTTATTTCTATGTAATGTATTAGCTATTGATGTTTTTTGGGATTCCATATAAAATGAAGTACTTTTCTTTCAAATTCTTTAAGTATGACATTAGTGCTTTGATAGGGCTTGCATTAAATCTGTAGATTGCTTTGGGTAGTATGGACATTTTAACAATGTATATTCTTCCCGGCCACAACTATGGGAAGTATTTCCATTTGTTAAACATTCAGCTATTTCTTTTCTCATCATTTCATAGTTCTCATTATCGAGAATTTCACATCCTTTGTTATATAAATTACTAGGTATTTCTTCTTCTTTGTCAACACTGTAGAAGGGATACAGTCTTCGGCTATGTTTTCAGATTGACTATTGTTGGCATACAGCTAATACTTACAAATCGTTAGCTATTTTAAGCTACTGATTTGTAAGTATTGATTTTGTAACGTGAAACAATGCTGTATCCCTTAATCACTTGTAAAAGCTTTCCCCTGGAGTCCCTGGGGTTTTCCAGGTATAAGATCATGTCATCCACGAGGAGTGAATGTTTGACTTCCTCTAACCCATTTGAATACACTTGATCTTATACTCTTGCCTGATTGCAATGGCTAGGAATTCCATTACTGTGTTGTATAGGACAGTAATGGTTATCCTTGTCCAGTTCCAGATCTTGGTGGAAATGTTTTCAATTTTACTCCATTGTCTATGATATTGGCTGTAACTTTTCAGTAGACAGCCTCTACAAATTTAAGAAATGTCCCAAATAAGGCTATTTTTTAAAGTGTTCTGATTATGAAAGGATGCTTGCTGGATATTATCAAAAGATTTTTCTGCATCAATTTATAAAATCATCGGGTCTTTGTTATTTATTTTATTAATGTGATGTATTATATTTTTAGGATTATGTATGTTGAACCAAACTTGTAACCCTTGGATAAAACCAACTTGATCATGGTGTATAATTTTTTTGATGTATCATTGAATTCTGTTTGCAGGAATACTATTGAATATTTTTGCATAGATGTTTTGTATATTAATGGTGTTGGTCTATAGTTTTCTTTCTTTGCTGGGTCATTTCCTGGTTTAGTATTAAGATGATATTTGCTTTATAAAATGTGCTGGGGAGGATTCCTTCTTTTTCTATGGAAAAGATTATGTAATATATGTACTAATTCTTCTTTGAAGGTTTGATTGAATTCTCACGTAAATCCATCTGGTCCTGGTCTTTTCTTTTTGGGGAGCTTCTGTATAGTTGATGCTATTTTAGTGCTTGTTATCAGTCTATTCAAACTTTCTAATTATCTGTGGTTGAGTCTAGGACGGTGGTGTGCTTCCATGTATTGGTCCATTTCCTCCAGATTATCATATTTCTGTGAATATAGTTTTTTGTAGTAATCACTGAAAGATTTTTTTTTTAATTTATGTGGTATCTATTGTTATTTCTCCTTTCTTTGTTTCTAATTGATATTATTAAATATTTTACTTTTCTGTTTCTGGTTAGGTTAGTCAATGGTTTATCAATTTTATTAATCTCTTCAAAGAACCAACTTTTCGTTTCATTGATATTCTGAATGATTCTTTTGTTTTCAATTTCATTTAATTGTGCACTAATTTTAGTTATTTCTTTTATTCTGCTGGGTTTGTGGGTGGATTGTTCTTCCTTTTCCAGTTGCTTGAGAAGTCCCATTAGTTTTTTGACTTCCTTTCTTTCTGTTTTCTTGATATTGGCTTCTAATGGTATAAATTGCCCTCTTAGGACTGCCTTTTCAGTATTCTACAGGTTTTAATACTTGGTTCTTCATTATCATTTTTTTCAATAAATTTGATAATTTTCTTCTTAATCTTGTATTTGACCCAGCTATCATTCAGCCTAAAGTCATTAAGTTTCCATGACTTTGTTTGAGTATGAAGATTTCTTTCACTCTTGAGTTCAACTTTTATTCCTTGATAGTCCAAGAAGATATAGGAAATAACTTCTGTTATTTTAAATATGTTGAGATAAGTGTTGTGTCCTAAGATATGATCAATTTTGGAAGATGATCCATGGGCTGACATGAAGAATGTGTATTCAGTTTTATTAGGATGAAATGTTCTGTTAAATCCATTTGTTCTAGGGTCAAGTTTAAGTCCATTATTTATTTATTTTATTTAGTTTCTTCTTGGAGGAGGTATCCAGAACTGACAAAGAGATGTTCAAATCTCCATCTATTATAGTGCAGGAGGATGAGGATAACACATTGTTCACATCTGTTACCATATTCTTTATAAATTTTGGTGCATTTGGGTAGGGTGCATAGATGATAATTATTATTATTTTTTTTTATTGAATCATAGCTGTGTACATTAATTCAACCATGTGGTACAGTGTGGTGGCTTCACATGCAATCTGAGATATTTTATCAACCTGATTGACATACCATTCATGATATTTTCTCATTTACTATATGAAAACATTTTTGATCCTTGTTTAGAAGTTTTCTCCTGACCCGTCGAATATGTGCCATACATGTGATCTCACCCTTTGTCCCATCTCCCCCACCCTCTCCCTCCCATTCCCTCCCTCTCCCCTTTCTCCTTCTTCCTGTGCAATAAATGGGTTGTAGCCTTCACTTGAACGATAAAGAATTTGTCTCATATTAGGGGTGTATACATTGGATACTTTTTCTTCCATTCTAGAGATACTTTGCTAAGGAGAACAT
>CAUYON010059576.1:0-78955 GCA_963573935.1 Arctocebus calabarensis | reverse complement strand
CTCTCCACACCCCTCCCTCTCCTCTCCACACCACTCCCTCTCCTCTCCACACCCCTACCCCTCCTCTCCACGCCCTCACCCCTCCTCTCCACATCCCCATCCCCCTCTCCACGCCCCTACCCACCCGTGTCAGGTCTACCCCCGAGTCTGGGCTCACATCACAGCCACCTCCGGGACGAGCTGACTCCCCGGGGTCCCACCAGCACCAGAGTCTCAGCCTGTCCAGACTCAGCCAGTGTTCCCACCTCAGCCTGCAGGGCAGCTTAGACTCCTCCTTCCTGGCATCACAATCCCCACCACGCCAGTATCACGTTAGCTCTTGGAAACTGCAACTTTAGGGGAAATCAGCCTCCATACAGGGATCCCTGAGTGGCAGTTCGTTCAATGCTGTTTCCTTGGAACATTGGCAGGGAAGAAGCCTGCTTTCCTTACAGGTGGCTTCACTTCAAGGTGCAGTCGCTGAGACCTGTCAGCACTCTGAGGACTCGCTGTGCTAGCTTGTTAGGGCTGCGGTGACAAGACAGCACCGACGGAGTGGCTTCAACCACACAAGTTTATTTTCCCACAGTTGTGGAGACTGGAAGTCGAGGTCAAGGTGCTGGCAGGTGCTTTTTCGGAAGCCTGTCCCCTCAGCTTGCTGACGGCCACCTCTGTCGGGTCCTCACGTGACGGGGCCGTGCTCTCTGTGGTATCTGTGTGCAGTGTCCCCTTTTACAAGGACTAATGAGTCACGTTGAAGGAGGGCCCACCCATGCGACCACTTTCATTTCCATCACCTCTTTAAATGCCCTGTCTCCAAATACAGCCCCATTTGAAGGTACCGGGGTCGGACCTTCAACATCTGAATTGTGGAAGGGGACACAATTCAACCCATAACACTAGTTCAAGGTTTTTCTTTGTAGGGTCAGTGTTCAGAGGTGCCATTGCAGCTCACTGTAACCTTGAATTCCAAGGCATCCTCCCGCCTCAGTCTCCCGAGTAGCTGGGATTACAGAATGCCACCAACGCACTCAGCTTACAATTTCATAGAATAAGACTATGCTCAAGTTTCACTGACTCTTTTTTTTTGGTTTTTGGCTGGGGCTGGGTTTGAACCCACCACCTCGGCATATGGGGCCGGCACCCTACTCCTTTGAGCCACAGGCACTGCCCTCAAGTCTCTTTTTTTTTAAGTTTTTTTTCAAACTTTCCACTGAAGTCTTTGAAACACCTCAAAGTCATCCATGAGGACTGGAATCAACTTTTTCCAAGCTCCTGTTAATGTGGATATTTTTACTTTCTCCCGTGAATTATGAGAGTTTCTCATGGCACCTAGAATGGGGAATGCTCTCCAGAAAATTTTCAATGTACTTTTCCTAGAGGAATCATCAGAGAAATCAATATTTGTGGCAGCTGTAGCCTTATGAAATGTATTTCTTAAATAATAAGACTTAAAAGCCAAAAAAAAAGTTATTCCTTGATCTGTGAGCCACAGAATGGATGTCGTGTTGGAGGTATGAGAACAGCACTCAGCTCCTTGTCCATCTCCAGCAGAGCTCTTGGTGATTAGGTGTGATGTCATCTTGGTGCCTAGCTGTGATGTCATCTTGGTAGCTAGGTGTGATGTTGATGAGCCATAATATTTTGAACGGAATCTCTTCTTTTGAGTACAAGTCTCAATAGTGGACTTAAAATATCAGTAAACCCCACTGTAAACAGAAGTGCTGCCGTCCATGCTTCATTGTTCCATGTACAGAGCCTGGGCAGAGTAGATATAGCATCATTCTTAAGGCTTTAAGATTTTCAGAATGGTGACACGCATTGGCTTCAACTGTCCTTAGAAGCTTCAAAGCTGCTCTCTAGCTATGAAGGTCCAAGAGGGCACCTGCTTCCAGTAGAGGCCGTCCTGCTGTTTTGTCTACATTGACTATCTCTTGTTTTCACCTTCATCAGTGATCTCAGCAAGATCTTTTGGACTACCTGTGGGGCTTCTCCATCAGAACTGCTTCACCCAGCACTTGTGTGGATTATAGAGACGGCTTCTTTCCTAAAACCTCAGAAACCAGCCTCTGCCAGCTTCAAACTTTTTTTCTGCAGCTTCCTCAGACCTTGTAGAACTGAGTCAGGGCCTTTCTCTGGATCAGGCTTTGGTTCGAGGGGATGTTGTGGCCGGTATGACCTTCTGTGTAGACCACTCACGCTCTCTCCATATCAGCAGTGAGACCATCTCACTTTCTAATCATCCGTGTGCTCGCTGGAATAGCTCATTTTATTCGCTTGAAGAACGTTTCCTGTGCACCCTTTGGCTATCTGGTGTCTTGGCTTTCAGCACAACTTCCTCACTAAGTGTCATCGTTTCTAGCTTTTGATTTAAGTAAGAGACATGTGACCCTTCCTCTCATTTGAACATGTACAGGCCACTGTAGAGTTATTAAGTGGCCTAATTTCAGTGTTGTCGTGTCTCAAGGAATAGGGGGGCTGAAGGAGAGGGAGCCAGACGGGGGACAGCTGGTCGGCTGGGGGAGCAGGCAGAGCACACACAGTTTATTGATTCAGTTTGCTGTCTCATAAGGGCAGGGTTAGTGCCCCAAACCGGTCAGCGGCAACATCAGAGATCATTGGTCACAAGTCACGATAGCAGACGTAGTCAGCATGCAAAAGCTTTAAATATTCTGAGAATCACCAAGACGTGGTGCAGAGACCCAGGGAGGAACTACCTGCCGCTGGCCTGTGAACAGAGCAGCGTCTGTGCAGTGCGGAGCAGCGGAGCACCGTAGCACAAGGTGCACCTGCAGGTTCCAGATCCCCTCCCGAGGAAAGCTGTCTTAATCTGTGCTCCTACCAATGGTGTTTGAAAGCAGCAAATTCGCATTCTCAGCACACTGTGTATGTCCCAGGTTCCTGGGTAAACATGATCCCTGGTTTCACTGGAGGATCACAGCACTGGCCGTGTCACAGCGACTGCAACTGTGCAGTCTGTGCATCCCTAACGTTCCTGGGCCCTCACCCTGCACTGTGACACCACGGCCCTTGTGTCTGAACCCAGTTGACACCACTATGCCAACAGTTGCCCCCAGGCCAGCCCTAGGCCTCTTGGGGACACGGGCAGCTCCTAGGGGAGGCAGACCCCTTAGAGGGCTCCGTGGGTACTGGGAGCAAGCTGGGGGCCCAGTGGGCAGAGGAGTCTGAGTCCTGGCACCCGGAGGATGAAGCCCAGGAGCCGCCATGTCCGCTCCAGGGAGCGCGTGCCTGGTGCCTTGTGAAGAAGGCAGTGGCCAAAGGCCACACCGGGAGTCCTGGCAATGCCTGTGTGTGCTCCAGGTCTGCAGGGTCACCCACGAGGGACGGAGGGGACACACACGCTGGACATTCTGCTTCTACTCCGTCTCCAGCTTCCTCCCATGACCGTGTTGCGTATAACATGTTAGTATAGAAGCACGTGTAGAAGAGTGTAACGAAGCACACTGCTCCATCTGCCCATGTTAGTGGGACTGTTCAACTGGTCAGTGTGTTTTTGTTTGTTTGCTTTTTTTGCAGTTTTTGGCCGGGGCTGGATTTGAACCCACCACCTCCAGTACATGGGACCGGGGCCCTACTCCTTTGAGCCACAGGCGCGGCCCCGTTCAACGTTTTTATCTTTCTTCACTGACAACAGTGTGGGCTAAAAATGTCAGAGACTTCACTGTAGAGATTATGCTGATCAGTGATACTGATAAAATGAGCTTTTAATTCATCCCCTTCCCAAAACTGTTATGGCTCCCCCATCCGTTCCCACACTGCTATCAGAGGGACTTCGTTTTTTTGTTTTTTTGTTTTTTTTGAGACAGGGTGTCACCCAGTGGCCCAGGCCGAATGCAATGTCACAGTCAGACCTCGCCTCGGCCTGGAACCCCTGGGCTGAAGTGAGAGCCGTCCGGTCGCTGGAACTGAGGAGGCACACCAGCAGCACACCCGGCCCCTTTCTGGGTGTCGTCTGTGGAGACGGGTCTCACCATGTTGCCCAGGGTGGCGTCCACCTCCTGGGCTCAGTCGATTCTCTTGTTGGCCTCCCAGAGTGCTGAGGTCACAGGAGAGGGCACCAAGGGACTTCTTATAGTACAAACCTGCTTAAAATGCTTCCATTGTCTCCCTCTAGTTTAAGCCCGCAGGGCTTTTCAGGATCTTCTGCCCCAACTACATGGATCTAATCAACCCCACCAGTAGCCCACGAAGGCCTGGCCCCGTCACTGGCATATCCTGCTTCCTCCACTGTGACGCCCTTCTCACCCCTCCCCAACCCTGCCTGGCCAGTCCCTAGGCCACGGCATCTCAAGCGTCACCTCAGATGAAGTTGAGCCCGCCCTTGCCACCCTCCCTGACCACTGGGCTGACCTGGGCATGTTCTGTGTGCCCGCCCTTGCCACCCTGCACTGTAGGCATGAGTCTCCTGCTGCCACATGCTTACGTGTCCACACGAGCCCCCAGCACCGGGTATCCCCGCGTGGGTTTGAGTGTGTGCCCATGCATGAGGAATATGTCTCTGCACGTTAGTTGAGTCCAACTCTGGAGGCTGTCAGTTACCTCTGGGTTGAAGCCAAGCCCCTGTCACCTGTCGATTTCATCCTGACCTCAGCACACAGAAACTCTGTGTGACGATGACAACACAGACTGCTTTATCCAGGCTAGAATGGGAACTACGGGAAGAGCTCCACTCTAGACTTTCCTCCGGGTTCTTCTTGCCCTGACACCACTTTAAAATGCAAAGTTCTTTCCTAAGAAAGCACCTTCAGTACTTCATTAGGTGAGACCTCTCTGGAGGAGGTCCATTACCAGACTGGTGGTGAGAGAATTCTATTTGCTGGTGAGTAGAGCTGTGGCAGCTCTTATATGCATGTCATAATGCAGCTGAGAGAGATGTTTTATTTTTATTTTATTTTATTTTTAAGACAGAATCTCACTTTGTTGCTCTCTATAGAGTCCTGTAGCATCACGGCTCACAGTAACCTCCAACTCTTGGGCTTAAGTGAATCTCTTGCCTCAGTCTCCCAAGTAGCTGGGACTACAGGCACCCACCACAACACCCAGCTATTTTTTGGTTGTAGTTGTCATTGTTGTTTGGCAGCCCAAGCTGGATTCAAACCCCCCAGCTCTGGTGTATGCCACGGGCACCCTAGCCACTTAAGCTACAGGCACCGAGCCGAGAGAGATGTTTTAAAATACAGCAGAAGGCCAGATGTGGCAGCTGCTGACACCTGTAATCCTAACACTCGGGGAGGCTGAGCTACGTGGATCACCTGAGCTCAGGAGTTCAAGACCAGCCTGAGCAAGAGTAAGACCCCATTTCTAAAGCTAGCCAGGTGTTGTGGCAGTTGCCTGTAGTCCTAGCTACTTAGGAGGCTACGGCAAGAGAATCTCCAGAACCCAAGAGTTTGAGGATGCTGTGAGCTGTGACACCAGGACACTCTACTGAGGGAGACATAGTGAGACTCTGTCTCAAAAAAAAAATTAAAATACAGTAGAACCTCTGTAAGTTGACTGTCTAAGGGACTGTAACAAAGTGGTCAACATATGGAGGCGGTGACCATAAGGAACGAGGCCTGCTGTACTGACACGTACATGTGGTGTGTCCAGTCTGTGAAAATTAGGTCACCTTGAGGAGGTGGTCAGTGCAGGGGGGCTCAGCTGTGGAGGTTCTGCTGGATTCACCTTGGAAACAGTTCGGCACATCCTCTAAGGGTTACACAGAATTACTACATGACTCAGAAACTCAACTTCCATGTGTACACCCAAAAGAATCGAAAAGATGATGAAAATTTGTACATGAATATTTGGCTATTATTCATGATAGCCCAAAAGGGAAAGCCAGCCAAGCATCCATCAGTGGATGAGTGAATAAACAACACACGGTCCACTTACAACGTATGTCATTCGGCTACAGAAAGAACGAAGTCCTGCTCTTACAGTACGCTGAGAGCAGCCAGAGCCCAAAGACCCCACGTTGCACCATCTCGCTCACGTGAAATTTCCAGGACAGACAAATCCATAGCAATAGAAAGGACATCAGCGGTGGCCTGGGGAGTCAGGAGCCCCTGCTAACAGCGCCAGGCTTCTCTCTGGGATGGTAGAAATGTTCTGAGATTAGACAGTAGTGAGGGTCAAACACCATTGTTAATGTACTAAAACCCACACAATTTTACTTTTTAAAGTAATGAATTTTATGTGGACTTGGTCTCAATTTATAAATTGCAAAATAAGTGTTTATGGTAGCTTGTCTGTCTTTGTTAAAGATATTCAGAGATACTATTACTGGACTTAAGAGAAGGCCACGACAGTCTGGGTTTAAACAGCCAGGCGTTTTGCCATGAACAGGTGGCCCTGCATACACCATCTGTGTCACTTTGAGGGGTGGGGGTTGCATTTCTCTCGCCTGTCGGATGGATGGAGACTCACATACATCTAAGCTCCCGCTTTCTCTTACAGAGTGTAAATACACATGTCACTCCCACTGCCCAGACCTGGTACATCTGGATCAGCCACAAAATGGGAAATTTCCAAACTGTGTGCCGACTGCTGAAGTGAGACATCCAAGCAAAAAGAACATTCAGGTGGGCACTGCTGGCTCTGGCCACTCGCGGAGTTGCGGAATTGCGCACACTGGGTCGTTCCCCCCATGGCCACCTCGGCATCTTGGGGGACACCCCCCCCGCCACTGGCTCTCTGTGGGGCATCTTTCCTGGGGCCTCTGCGTAGAGAATATGTCGATGTTTTTATCCAGCAGATCTGAGGCTCTTGTTGCAGGAGTCTTGTTGACAGGCATCCTTCTGTCACTGACAGCAGAATGTGAGCTTTGAGTGTGGTTGTGGAGTTTTGTCTGTTTGAGAACCTGAGCGTGAGTGCCCTGATCTGCCTCCTAGCAGATCCCAGCCTGGCTGTGCACCTGCGTCCCCCACTCTGTTCTCCCTGGTGTGCTGAGACTCCAGAAGGAAAGCAGGACAGCCGGCAGTGGGGCCTGCTCCCCCGCACACTGGGTCGTCGGCACCTGCTCCTGACGCATCAAGGTTTTTCTGAAATAGTAGGCTGTTTTGTGGAGGGAAGTGGAGGGATTTTTCTGAAATAGTAGGCTATTTTGTGGAGGGTCAGTTTCTGGGAGCTCCTCGGCTGTCTGAACAGGATGGATTGCCAAAATCAGGCAGCTGCGTCCACCCTTCCCTCCTGTGTCAAGGAAACCATTATTCACTTTGCAGTCGGAGGCTGACTCCCCATTGTATCCTGATAGGGCAGGGTACAAAAGACTAGATACATGGTCTCCCACTTGGTTTTCCCCTAACAAAGTTAACTCTTGATCAGAACAATAATAGCTGTTTGGAAGAGTTCGGCCAGCGAGTGTGGTTCGCACACGCTAAGTGCCCATTCAACCTAATTGTACTTGGCAGGGACTTAGGAAGCTAATGGGGGTCTGCAAAGGGCTTGAATAATAGCTTTTCTGGCAAACTGGTGGCTGCGTTTTAAGTAGTGACTAATGTGAAGTGTACAAATGGAGCCGACTGAAGTTCTTAAAAGTTGTACCAGCCTTAAAATTAACTTCAGAAAATGCCTTCGTCTCAGGAAGAAAAGCTTGGATTAGGCATGCAGCTTGTAATTTAATAGGATGACTTTGGAGGGAGCAGCGAGGATAATAGCGGTATTATGAAGGGCTCTAGAGAGAACAAATATGAGCTTGTTCAGCTTGGAAAAAAAAGTAGCGTTCACGTGTGAGGTTTAAACAAATGCCTTGAGAAGTTTTTCAGAAGGTACCTAAACTACTGATGCTTGAGTAACTTACATTATTTTCTTATATTGATTTTTAAAAGAACTCTTCCGTGTGGCTCAGAATTTTAGAAAATGATAAAGTAATTTGATATTTAATTTTAGTTCAGTTACTTAAAAATTATAGAAACTAAGATTTAGAAGGCGATGTCTTGAGGAGCCCAGATTTGGTTTCTTGGACAAGGCCACTCGGAGTGTGTGAGATAAGCCTTCCCAAAATGTCGAGTGTAGTGCTCAGGTTTCTTTTCAGATCGCATAAATCTTTCGTCTTTTACCAAAATGTCGAGTGTAAAATTCTTCTGCATTAGGGTGTAACCTCCCCATTTGGGAATGTATCCCCAGAAAATATTTTTCTGTATGTACATGTAGCAATAATAGTATGTACCTCATAAGGGTCGTGACTATTAAATTATATCCTAATATTTTTCTTTTCATAAATCATACCCAAAATGTGGTTCTATAGTACATTGTTTTAGCACATTGATTGGCTCACTAGAAAAAGCAACTTTTTTCCTTGGGACCACAGTGTTCTAGGTCAAGAGACATGTGAGTTGTATATGTTTCCCAAGACCCCAGGCTCAAAATTAGTGTGAGTTAAATATAACTTACATGGTGGTTAATTAATTATTCTACATGTATCTAACGTATCTACTCTTGTGAACTGATTTGCTATAGAATTTACCTTTTTTCCTATTGGCTTTAAAGGTGTAAAATTACAAATGCAATGGTTTGTTTAGCTGTTAACGGGAGTCTGAATATCTCAAGACTCAGAATTTTAACCTTTTGGAAATGTGTATCCCCTGGTTATGTTATAAAATGTCTCAGTCCAGTTATAATCTCCAACCTTGTTGGCTTGGGCCACCGAGAGAGGGATAAACTTTAGAATGGTTGAATTTAGTGGAGACTCTTGAAAAGAATCGTTCAAGCAGAATCTCCTAGAAAAAGCTGTAGAATTTGACCAAGAACCAAGAAAACCATTCCCTCACTCTTATTTTGTTTCCACTTCTCAATATAAAAAGGGATGTTGAATGGTTGTTGAAAAGCATTTCTCAACTATGAAATATTTTAAAACATATTTAGTTATTTATGAACTTTAGACTTTGATGAAACCTGGTATTATTTCTAAATTCAGTATCATGAAAATTCTAAAAATCAAATTTGACTAACTTTTCAAATCAAATTGTTTTTGTGTGATTGTGATAATTATGCATAATTATTATAGAAATTGCAGAAAATGTAAAAAAAGTTAAGAAAATCATTAAAATTGCCTATATCCTTCCACTCAGAAATAATAACTGAAAATTTTAGTGTTTTTTATTCCTCTCTTTTTTTCAGTGTCCATTGTACATGTGTATCTTTTTGTAACACTGGAAATCATTATAGGGTAGATGTAGTTACAGATACATCTTTACTTTCCTTACAATGTGACCCTGTTCCCTGTCACTGTGTATTCTCTGAAAACAGGGTCTCTAGAGCATAATGGTAATGAAAGCTTCATACCCGATTTAACAGGCACCTGCTACCATGCTCAGCTAATTTCTCTATTTTTAGCAGAGTTGGCGTCTTGCTCTTGCTCAGGCTGGTCTCCAACTCCTGAGCTCAAGGGATCCTCCTGCCTCGGCCTCTCAGAGTGCCGGGATAACAGGCTGAGCCACCGCATCCGGTTCATTTCTGCTTATTTCTTTATGTCATTAATGCTGATCTCTGAAGGAGAATTACATGCATCTTGAAACATGCTGCCAAGTTCTTTAACAGGAAGTTTGCACCAGTTTACATACTTATCGTCAGGTCTTAAGCAAGCTTACTATACTATAAATTTACCTATAGTTTCCTGCATAATATATTCCACTTAAGTTTTGTACATTGTAAATCTATTTTAGAACCTCATCTTACATGGAATTGATTTAAAGGCAGGTTGATATTGCTGTGTACATCTATTTGAAGAGAATATTTTTTGGTTTGTTTGTTTGTTTGTTTTTTTAGAGACAGAGTCTCACTTTATCACCCTCAGTAGAGTGCTATGCCGTCACAGCTCACAGTAAACTCCAGCTCTTCCGCTTAGGTGATTCTCTTGCCTCAGCCTCCCAAGTAGCTGGCGATGCCCACCACAACGCCCAGCTATTTTTTGTTACAGTTTGGCCGGGGCCAGGTTTGAACCTGCCACCCTCGGTATATGGGGCCGGGGCCCTACCACTGAGCCACAGGCGCCGCCCTTGAAGATAATATTTTCAAAAATATTTCATAGTTAAAAAACTAGCTGTGGACCTGTGGCAAGGTGCTCAGCCTGTCTGGAACTCAAGTCTCCTCTTCTGTGAACCACATGTGCCTAAGCCACGGTCGTAGGCCAGGCTGTATGCCGATTGCCTACCTTAATGTGATACAAAATAGATGATTGAGTGGTTTAGTCAATTCCAATTTTCAAAATTGTAAACAGTGAAGTTAGGACTCAGAGAGGGGTCCTTTTTGTGATCCTCTATCTGGTCTCCCTCACAAAAGGGCTGAGCAGAGGGGATGTGGACCTACAATCCACGGTCCTCAGTGCCCTGAGAGGCACTTTTTCAGGTAGGAAAGGAAAGGGAGGTCCACCACCACCAGCATCTCTGATTGAGGTGAGGGCGGGGATGAGAGGGTGACACTGCTAGAAGAGATGTAGGAAATCAGGAAAACAGCCCTAGTTATTGAAATCCCTGAGGGGTTCAACCTCATGTGAGGAGAGACTCTTCTTCCAGCTCGAGATCCTGCAGGCCACAGCACCATTCTTTTTTTTTTTTTCCTGGGACAGAGTTTCACTTTGTCACCCTTGGTAGAGTGCCGGGGAGTCACAGCTCACAGTAAACTCTTGGGCTCAAGCAATTCTCTTGTCTCAGCCTCCTGAGTAGCTGGGAGTACAGGCGCCCACCACAACAGCCGGCTATTTTTAGAGATGGGGTCTTGCTATTGCTCTGGCTGGTCTCCAACCGTGAGCTCAGAAGATCCACCTGCTCCGGCCCCCGGAATGCTGGGATTACAGGGATGAGCCACTGCGCCCAGCCACACAGCGTCATTCTTAAACTAGTTTGTTGTGTGTTTGTTTCCTTTGTAACTGATTTAGCCTTTAAACGACACACTCAGTGACTTAATTACACTCTCTGTAGCCGCGATTCCTAGGTTCAACCACATGAAATTGCCAACATTCTTGCTGGTAATGTTAGAAGGCCATACAACTCAACCTCACACCTAGGGAAGTATTCTTAGTCCTTAGGAGTTAATGGTCACATTTGCTCAGGAAAGCACCTGTTGGGAGCCTCCACTGGTCCAGTCCATCAGCTAGAAGTCAGCAGCCCAGCAGAGCTCACTCTCTTCCTGGGCCCTGTGGAGACAGGCTGAGGACAGAGCAGTCGGCTGTGCTGGTGACAGCAGAGGGAGCTCTAGGCATCGACTCCCGGGTGTGTGTGTGTGTGTGTGTACCATGCTCACGTGCCTATTTGCCTCCATCCCAAAAGAAAGCATGGGTGCCTCATGGTGGCCGGTGTGCACTGAGCTCCTGCCAGCCCCGAGGTCAGCACCGTCCCATCACTGCCGTGTCTGCTGAGATGCTGTGTGCTTGTCAGACATTCTCCCCACAATTCTATCAGCAAGCTATCATTGTGCCCACTTTTACAGATGAAGAGACTACGGTTTACAGCGGTTTCATGATTTTACAAAGGAGGAAAATGACACAGAGCTTTGACCTACAGGCTCAGACCTTCATTAAAGTTTCTTTCCTTCTATCCTTCTTTTTTCTCTTCTCTTATCAGGAATGTAAAGGGGATAAATCCCTGCTTTAAAAAAGGGGGGGCGGCACCTGTGGCTCAAAGGAGTAGGGTGCCATATGCAGAAGGTGGCAGGTTCAAACCCAGCCCTGGCCAAAAACTGAAAAAGAAAAAGAAGAAGAAAGAATGCATTTTATTTTCTGGAAATTATCCCTCAGTATATTTAACATTTGAGGGGGAAAAAGAAAAGGAAAGGAAAGGAGAGCAGAGGATAAAAAAAGAAGAGAAGAGGAAAAGCAGAGCTGGGGCTCAGGTCCCGCTAAAGTCCCAGAGGCCCAGCCCTGCCGGCTGACTGCCACGGTGACACTCTGCCGGCTGACTGCCACAGTGACACTCTGCCCATTCACTGGCACGGTGACACCCCATGCCACCCACTCCTTGCCACGATGACACCCTGTCCTGCCTGCTCACTGCCACAGTGACCAGCACACCCTGTCCACTCACTGCCACGGTGACACCCCACCCTGTCCCACGTCTTTGTCAGGCTACTGTTTATAGAACTACACACCCCACCCAAGTTCACCCTAGACAGTCATTTGGCCTTGGTTTTACCCTTACTGAAATTCAGAGGGTTAAGGGACAGAGAGACAAGAGGAAGCCACTAGGAATCTCCATGACCCGACAGACGGTGCTGCTCATTCTCACACCATGCAGGATTCGCACAGAGGCCCCGGCACAGTGAGCGACAGTGAGGAGGCTGGAGGCGCACCTGCCCGTGTGTGGACCCGGTCAGGGCACGGAAGCTCACCCATAAAATACATTTGTGACACCAAATTCCTCAAGTTGTTGCAGAGATTCACTAGACGATGCACAGGGAAGTACTGAGCCCAGTGGTTGGCAGGAAGCTTCGATTCATGTTAACTGATGTCATGATTTTCTTTAATTAGAATTTGGAGAATAGCCGCAATTTGTGGAGATTTGGGTTCCACGGAGACGAAGCAACTTGCTGAAGACCCACAGCTAGTCTTATGGCCACAGGACATTGCAATTTCTGTGTGACTGAGAAATATTATCTCCAAAGAGAGTAACAGACGCACACAGCCACGTCACAGGCCGAGATCCCAGACCCACAAAACCACGAGATTTGAACCCTGGGCTTCCTTGTCCTTATTTCTTAAATTGCTACTTGGATTCTACTTCTAAAGCCCCATGATTTTATGAATATCTTCTTCCTGCCATTAGCCCACAGATCTTTCCACATTCCCCTTTAGACATCACACAGTTTTGGACGTCCTCTTTAGAGGTCTGAAAGTTGGTAGCATTTTCTTTTCCGTAACTTAATTAATATAATCCTTAAAAGGCCAGTTCAATAATCACATAGTCACTAAAGATACGAGGTTAAGGCTCGGCGCCTGTGGCTCAACGGGCTAAGGCACCAGCCACGTACACCTGAGCTCGCGGGTTCGAATTCAGCCTGGACCCGCCAAACAACAATGGTTGCTGCAACCAAAAAATGGCCGGGCATTGTGGTGGGCACCTGTGGTCCCAGCTACTTGGGAGGCAGAGGCAGGAGACTCGCTTGAGCCCAGGAATTGGAGCTCAAGGAATTGCTGTGAGCTGTGATGCCACAGCACTCTACCCAGGGTGACAGCTTGAGGCTCTGTCTCAAAAAAAAAAAAAAAGATACGAGGTGAAGTCATTTTGTGGATTGAAGCTGGCAGAGTGGGAAGTGGGAAGCACCACAGCCAGGTGTTCCCAGGGGTCTCTTCTCCAGAGGGTGCCCCTATGGGCAGTGAGGGAGCCCAGGGCTGGGCAGGCGGGCTAGGGCATCCCTGACTTTGGGTGAGGGAAGGTTGAAAGTTGTGATTACTTGTAAATTACTGCTAAGAAATTTGGAAAAAGAAATTACAGTAAGATAGATGTTTCAGAATAATAGGTCCTTCACAGAGAGAAATATGCCATTTGGGATCAAAAACATTTGATCACTATGCGAGGTGGCTCACACCTGTAATCCCAGCACCCTGAGAAGCCAAAGCAGGCAGATTGCCTGAGTTCATGAGTTCAGGACCAGCCTGAGCTAGAGCGAGACCCTGTCTCTAAAACCAGCTGGGCGTTGTGGCAGGCGCCTGTAGTCCCAGCTACTCGGGAGACTGAGGCAAGAGAATCGCTTGAGCCCAAGAGTCTGAGGTTGCTGTGAGCTGTGACACCACAACACTCTCCCGAGATTAACAAAGTTAGATTCTGTCTCAAAAAGAAAAAAATTAAATAAGTAAATAAAATGAAAATAAATAGATCACTGAGGTTACTGGGCTGAGAATAACCTATGGGTAGTGAAGAGTAGAATGAAGGAGGCCCCGTAGGAGGTATCACAGAGACCCGAGCTCACACCAGCGTGTGGACAGTGCACAAAGTGCAGTGCGGTCTGATTCCGGCTGTGTTTGGAAGATCTCGCTGACACCGACAGCTGGGAAGATGGGGAAGGCTGAGGGTGGGGCGCGTGACAAGTGCCACTCTGTGCACGGAGAGTTTGAGGCGTTCATTTGACATCTACATAGTAAACCGCAGAGTTAAGAGGTGAATGTCAGAGCCTAGGTTTAGAAGAAAATTCTGAGCTGAAGTCATAAAACTGGGAGTCTGCAGAATATAGAGATGCAACTCCAAGATAAGAGCGGAGGGACGGTAGAGAAGATGACCAAGGGCTGAACTCGGGGATCCTCCAGGTACTGTTGCCGAGAGAAGGGGAGCCGGCAGCCGGATGGGAACGGGCAGCCCCTTGGGAGAGAGGAGTCAGGAGCAGATGGGTCCTGCAAGCCAAGTGAAAACTCCTGGTGCTGTACACCAAGAAAGAAGTGGACCAGTAATTGAGCGCTGGGCATGGCAGCCCCGTTAGATTACCTTTGGCAAGAGCCATTTTGGTGTAATTCAATATATGAGAATGAGTTTTAAACAGAAGCAGAAGAATTAGGCGCTGAGAGTGCAGTCAATTCTTGTGACGTTTTGCTCCCAATGAGAGCTGGAAATGCAATGACGATGTAGGAGAAGGTTTGGGGATGAGTAAAATTGCATTTGAAATGGTCTTTGTCCACCTGTCTACTTGTTAATTCTGTGTTCTCCCCGTGGACGGTGACCTCAGCAGCCGACCCCGTCCCCTTTTCCGCTGCATTTTCAGTGCCTGGAGCATACGTGCAGTGGAGGCTCAGTTAATACTTGTTGGAGGAATGAATAATACCTTCTTTTTGAAACAGAGCCACACTCCGTCGCCCAGGCGGGAGTGCAATGGCATCATCACAGCTCACTGCAGCCTCCAACTCCTGGCGCAGGTGATCCTCCAGCCTCAGCCTCTATGCTCTCAAGAGAGAGTTGCCCGTCTGTGCCTTGCAGGAGCCGCCTGGGAGAGGAGTGGCCTCCGGGAACGTGCGGGTGGCCCCGGCGTCTGCAGCTGGGCCGTAGGTCGGTTGGGGTCCCCACAGTGGGAGGCTGGGCGGTGGGCCCTCACAGCTGCCACAGAGCTCCCCCCGCCCCCGGTTGTCTCACACATACATACCTGCTCCACCGAGCAAGTTTGGGGAGCGCTCCTCCTCTCGCCGAGGGAAATGGAAGCGGAAGTTTAGTGGGACAAACTGCAGCCCACAGGGCACAGCTGGTGTTCGTTTTCTCGTTCTGACCCTGCCCAGTGTCAACTCCCCTGACCTCGCTGTCCCCTGGGCAGCTCTCAGTGGCTGAGCCTGCGGCATGAGCAAAGCCACCCTCCTGAGAGGCTGTGCTCGTGGCAGTCACGCCCTTTGGGGACTGGCGGTCCAGAGGAGCAGCGGGGCCTCACGGTTTCCACACACATTCTCCTCGCCCCACCTGCGAGCACAGCCCTCTCCTCCTGCTCAAAAGCTTCCGCTGCCCCTGCCATGATGGCGATGGCTCTCCCCTGCTGGCCCCTGGACACAGGGGAGTCCTGGCAATAGCGGAAGGCTTTAATTCAGTGTCCCTTTTGCACACCAGGGTCCCCAACTCTGCAGAGCCCAGTGGTAGGGAGGGGCAGCAAAAGGTCCCCCACAGGCTGTGGGAGTGTGGGTGGCAGGGCTGCTCATCCTGCCAGCCCTTTGGTCCCAGCGCCATACGCTCTTTCTATGGGGAACACGGCTTGGTGAGGCGCCTTTGATGTAATGCACAGTCCTCAGCCTGCAGACTGGACTGCATGTTGGCTCGATGGCGCCTCGGAGCTGGTACTTTAGCCGTCTTTAGAAGGATGCCTGAGCGTGTCTGATGGCTTCCACGTGGTGTGACACGGGTATGACCAGGGAATCCCACGGCCACGGGCCCATGCCTTACACCGCCTTTGTTGTGAGTAGGACCCTGGTCAGGAGCCGTGTGGCCTGGTCAGGGGCTGTGTGCCCTGGTCAGGGGCCGTGTGACCTGGTCAGGGGCCGTGTGACCTGGTCTGGAGCTATGTGCCCTGGTCAGATGCCATGTGCCCTGGTCAGGGGCCATGTGCCCTTTTCAGGTGCCATGTGCCCTGCTCAGGAGCCATGTGCCCTGGTCAGGGGCCATGTGACCTGGTCAGGAGCTGTGTGGCCTGGTCAGGTGTTGTGTGCCCTGCTTAGGAGCCGTGTGCCCTGGTCAGGGGCCATGTGACCTAGTCAGGAGCCGTGTGCCCTGGTCAGGAGCTGTGTGGCCTGGTCAGAAGCTGTGTGGCCTGGTCAGGTGTTGTGTGTCCTGGTCAGGAGCCAGGTGGCCTGGTCAGGTGTTGTGTGTCTTGGTCAAAGGCCGTGTGCACTGGTCAGCTGCTGTGATGACTGGTCAGGTGCCGTGTGGTGTGGGGCTCCGTGCCTGTGCCTTCTATGAGACCCTCCATGGTGATGTGACTGTGGTTCTTTGGGCAGGAAGGCAAACACCCAGCCAGGCAGAACCTGTCTTCTAGGACATTCCATGTAGTGGACTTGCCGAAAAGGGACCAGTTGTCTTCTTAAGGAACACTGCTGCGGGAGGACTTGCTGTGAGCTCTGTGGCTGACCACAGGATATTCAAAGTCGGCAAATCAGCCTTGATAAGTGAGAGTTTGTGCTGTGGGGACAAACTCCGTTTCTGCCTCCGTGGCTGCTCTACTGAGGTGCCCGTTGCACCAGGGGGCAGGGTGGGTGCTTGATGGTGAGTCATTTTGCCTACTTGGTCAGTCAGTGCCTTTTCCATGGGAGATGCTCTCAGGTAGTTGTTGGCACGTGAAACAAAACCTTCATACTTCGTGCTCATTCCCAAGTGTCAGCCACGTGCCTCTGGTCCACATCACGACTGGTGGAGCTGACAGGCAAGTTTACAAGGAACAGTTCTGGGGCCGGGCTACTCGGCACACCAGGGTCAAGCATTGTCTCTCTGTCAGAATCCAGCAGAGTTCAAGGAAGGGGCTAACGCGACTCCAGGAAGCAAGGCGAGTTAGACCCTGTGTCCAGTGATCCTTGACATGGCTGGGTATCCCCTTTCCCTAGTTTGTCATCACTGGAGCAAACGGCCAAGGGTCTCTTTGAGGTTACGGTGGGTACAGTGGGCCCTCTGACCTGCTGATCATCGTGTCACTGCAGCCTGCTGGCTCCGGACACCTAAGTGCCCCCACCTAGTCTGTGTCACTCTCGGGGCCTCGTCATCCCCGTGGGCATTGAGGAGCCACTTCTGTCATCAGCCGTGACCCACAGAGGAGGCCACACCAGTCTCCTAGTGACGCTGGGCCAGTCCCAGTCCGGCAGGTCTTGGGGAGATGGCCTGTCCTCTGGGTCCTGGAGGGCCCTTCCTCACACTCTTCAGTTTTTCCTCTGCCCTGTGCCGGGGTGACTCAAGCATTTCTGCTTCTCTGCACTACCTGACTTTCTCCAGGTCCCTCAGTGTCACCTGGGCAGCAGGTTTAACCCATGCTCTGGGGCCCTTATCAGGGTGTCAACTCCTGAGTCTGAACAAAAGAAGTCCCCTGGTCAAGACGTCTCACCCTTCGGTTACGTTCTAGCCTCTTTGACCACGTACTCTCAGACCTGACCCCATACAGCTCCTGAGGCTGCCCTGGTTCCTGCTGCTAGCTGGGTCTTACCAGCCCTTTGACGTGTAGTCTCTTTCCTCCCTATCAGGTCAAACACACCCATCTTGATTATACTTGGCCAGTTACTAGTGTGGCCGCCAGTATAAGGGTTGGACCCCGCACCTGAGACCGCTCCTGGCTGGGGGAGGGCCCTACTGGCTCTTACCTGAACGGGCCAGCCCCACAAGCCTGGAGGCTTCAGGGGCGCTGCTCAGCCAACATTCTCAAGGGCTTTCCTTCAGCTGTCTCTGTCCCATGTTTCAGAGTCCTAGACATCCCCAAACAGGGATCTACCTCAGCCCCACAGTTCTACCTTAGCTGGAGCCCTCTGGCTTTATGGTTCCCTCCATCTGGCACTCAGCTACATGGCCACTTGGGCTGAGGAGAGAAGGCTCTTCTCTATTACTAGAGAGGGTCTTGGTTGTCTCGCCAACTGCTTGCTGCTCTTACCCCTTCTAGGGCATTGATACTATGTTGCAGTCACCAGCCAGCTCTGCTCCCCTGTAGGCCTTGACAAGGTATATCTCAGACGCCTGCAAAGATGCACCTGCTACAGCAATCTCTTCTCCTGGACATCCTCCTAGGTCACCACTGGTGAAATCCCTACCATCTTATGCTACCATCTTGTCACAGGGACTATCCCGTCCCTGCATACCACTGCTAGTACCTCTTGGGACAGTACAAGTTCTTTGAGAAGCAAAAGTCAAGATTGGATTAGTCATGCAAGAAATGCATGGGGGGGGGCACTTGTGAAAGATCAGGAGCAGGGAGCCGGAGGAGGTGGGTGGCCTTCACACTCACTGCGGACCTGGGAGGGGTGAGGGTCGGGGCTCTCGGCTGCACTTCCAAGAACAGTTCAGCCCGGCAGAAGGGGAGCCGCTCATTAGAAGACTGTGCGTTTTGTAGGAGAGGGTCTGTACTAGCACCCCTTCTTGCTCAGGTGTTGGCTCTGAGCACCCTGTCGGAAGGGTGGTCTCCTGGGGATCCTGGGGGGGGTGCAGTGGGCCCTCAGCTAATTACACTCCCCACGCAGGAGAGCTGGGGGATGTATGTTCACAGCCACGCTTCCTGCGAGTCCCCTGAAGCCAGCTTATGTCACTGTTGTTTGTGTATCTTGTGAGTCATAGCAGGAGCAGGCTGGATGATCTCATCTAACATATTCATTTTAAAGACGAAGCAAGAGAGCCTTGGACATTTTGAATAAACTTTCCCAAGGTATTTGCATTTGGGATTGGGCCTTTGTGCCTCCTTGTGCATATACTCTGCGCTTCCCACCAGGGGTGAGATGCCAGCAGTCTCCTACCTCCACCCACCCTGCATGCTGACAAGCCAAAATTGCTCCCCAACCCTATTTCTAAAAGCTCCCTGGAGGCTGTAAAGTCCCGAGTAGCATCACCGATGTCAGGGTCTGAATCCCCTGGACAGGACCCTGCACAACTCACACCGTAACACCCAGAAAGCCCTAAGACAGAGTCCGGGGGGGGGGGCGCCCTGCTCGGGGGCCGTCTGCACCCGGCAGCTTCCCTCTCGCCTTTGTAAGCCCCCCTGACGGCCTGGGCAGGACCCTCACAGGCAGGTCTGTCCTAGTTCAGAGGGTCCTTTGGCATCTCCACGAGAGCAAACAACAGGCACCTGCCCGCTAAGCTGCTGCCCTTCCACCTCCGCACACCCCTCCCTCCTACACAGCCACTCAGCAGCTGAAGCCCCGGCACCTGCTCTACTCTGCTTCCTTCTCACCCCACGTCCAGCCCATGACCTGTGTCTCCAGAATCCAGCCAGTGCCCCGCTCCTCGTCTCCACGTCCACAGCCACCAGGCTTCAAATGTCCCCTCCCCGACCACGTCGGCTAAAGCAGCTCCCAGCCCACCACCTCCCTGACTTTTATTGTCTGGTTTTCGTTTTGTGAGTTTTGGGGTTTGTTTTTTAGAGACAAGGCCTCGCTCTGCTGCTCAGGCTGGAGTGCAGTAGCGAGATCACAGCTCACTGCACCCTCAGGCTCCCACGTAGCCGAGACTACAGGCACACAATTACCCTCAGTGAATTTTCTTATTTTTAAAAAAATGTTTGTAGAGGTGGGGTCTTGCTATATTGCCCAAGAGGGATCCTCCTGCCTCAGCCTCCAGAATGCTGGGATTATACGCATGAGCCACAATGCCTGGCCTGCTTTATTTTATTCACATCATTCCTGTTAGCCAACACTGTTTAGTTTCTTGTCTCCCTTATGGAGAATGTAAGTTTCGTCAGAGAAGGGGCTATGTCTATTTTGGTCACAGCCCCATCCCTGACACCGATCCCAGCCTGGCACAGAGCGGGTGCTCAAAAATGTGTGTTAAATGAAGCCAGGCTTGGTGGTTCCCACCTGTAGTCCCAGTTACTTAGGAGTCAGAGGCAGAAGAATCCCTTAAACACTACTTCAAGCCCAGCCAGGGCAATGTAGCAAGACTCTGTCTCTAAAACATAGAAACAGGGCCGGGCGCAGTGGCTTATGCCTGTAATCCCAGCACTTGGGAGGTCAAGGTGGGTGGATTGTCTGAGTTCACGAGCTCAAGACCAGCCTGAGCAAGAGCAAGACCCTGTCTCTAAAAAAATAAATAACATAAAATATAGGGCGGCACCTGTGGCTCAGTGTGTAGGGCGCCGGCCCCACATACCAAGGGTGACGGTTTCAAACCCAGCCCCAGCCAAATTGCAACAAAAAAAAAAATAGCCAGGCCTTGAGGCAAGCACTTGTAGTCTCAGCTACATGGGAGGCTGATGCAAGAGAATTGCCTAAGCCCAAGAGCTGGAGGTTGCTGTGAGCTGTGACACCACAGCACTCTACCGAAGGCGACAGAGTGAGACTCTGTCTCTAAAAAAAAATGGTGTTAAGTGAATGAGTAGTTCCAGTATCCGGCATCCTGGATGTTGGGGGTATTTTCTTCATACAGTGTCAATTGTAAGTATTGACATCAACTCTCAACTGACAGACATTTGCTGCTTGGCAATGGAGTATGTGTAATTTCAAAAAAAGAGTCTTTCTAAACAAAAATGAAGCGGCCTTGCCCTCTGATAACTACAGTCTTAACAGTTATAAGCGCCCCTCTGGGGTAGGGGCTGATTCTTCTTTGCTAAACCCCCCAATTCAGTAAATGCTTCCTCTCCCCACCATGTTTCTCCAAGCAGCTGTCTGTTGTAGAGAAACAAACATGTTCTTTGAGAAAACAATTTGGTTTAGTCCCAGCACTTTCCAGTTTTTTTGTGTGTGTCTCCAACAACCTCAAATGCAGCTCTGAGGACACCAGCAGCAGATGGTAAACTACAAGTGTGCTGGGACCAGAAACGAAAGGCCGCCCCAGAGCAGAGAAGTCCCTGCGAGGAGACATTGGGGGGTGTCCTTGTGCACCAATGCCTGAAGAGTCTTACCGACAGAACTCGGTCCAGGATGAGGTGCGGTAAGCCTTTCTAAGAAGGCTTGCCATTCTGGGCATTTCTGCTCCCCCCATGAGGAATGCAAACCATCTTGTTTTACATTTTTTTATTCTATCATGGAATCCACTTGCACAGCACTGTTGCAAAGCATCTGAAAAACACATTCCAAAGCAGAACTCCTTGGAAGCAATGCCGTCAGCTTCAAAATTCAGCATCCATGAGGGACTTGCACCCAGTGATGTGCTAAACAGACCGATGGAGTGAAAAGGTCCTGAAAGGAGACAGAGTCCCATTCGCAGTGGCAGAGTCCTGAGGCTTGTTGCTGAAATTACTGAGAATATCATGAGAAGGTGGGGGGCTGAGACGGCAGTGAGGACTCTACGCAGATGTGAAGGGGCCTCCACACAGCAACAGGCAGAGGCCGGGGCCGCAGGGAGGCCTCCCCTGGCAGGGCACACAGTGTCTCCCTTCTGGCATCTGTGGGTGCCCCACCCACTCCCCCGAGGGAGACTCTGGAGCCCTGAGGTGGTGTTTTCCTTGTTGCCAGGTGGGGACCAAGGGCGAGAAGCAGCTGTCCAGCGATTAGGTATGGATTAAGCCCGGCCCTCCGGTGGGGCCGGGACCTGGAATCCTGTCCTTTGCGGCAGGGAGGCTGATTCTCGTGCTCCTGGCTGCAGGGTGAGGGAGCAGCTGGCTCTGCAACTGTTGGGGCAGATCAGTTTCAAAAGAGGCCTGGTTAGGGCAGTGCCTGTGATTCAAGGAGTAGGGTGCCGGCCCCACATGCCATGGGTGGCAGGTTCAAGGCCAGCCACAGCCAAAACTGCAAAAAAAAAAAAAAAGAGGCCTGGTTAGAGGAAGCTGTCCGGGAGACAGGCGAGGGTGACCGCAACGGGGCCCCGTGGGAGGAACCTGGGCGACATCTTGCCTGGGCATCAGAGGAGACAGTCATACCCATTCTTGGCTCTGCCTCTGTGTCCCAGCCACAGAGCATCTCTCTTGCCTGAGTGAGTCCGACTCCACAAAATGAAGTGACCTCCTCCCCGTGCTCACGGACAAGCACTCTGAGACTGTCAGCCCCTACTCCCTCTGCCCCTGCATGCAGGGCTGTGTCCCTTCCCCGGTGTTCACGTGGCATGTGACTGAGGTCCAGTGAAACGTGAGTGCAAGGGCTGCAGGCCGCTCTTGCGCCCAGCCCTCCTCCCAGGCACTCTCTCCGCTCATCCATGGCGGAAAGCAGCCAGCTGTGGCAGTTGAGGCACGATGGGGCTGTGGGGGATGGAGCCTGGGCCCTGAATGTCCCACCTGCCACAAGACAGTGCTCACCCACACCCGGCTATGGTGCAACAGTTCACCTGCCCTGAATAACACACCTGTGTCTCAATGATGGCACCAGGGAGAGGTGGCTCCATGCTGGCAGTGCCGGGCTGCCGGGCTCCACCGCTGCCCCTGCTGCCTGGCATGCTGGGCGGGGCCGCCTCTGTACCAGGCGGGGGCTGCTCTTGCTGTAACTCACGTTGGGTGCCGGAAGAGTGAGACTACAGGCACCTGCCACCACACCTAGCTACTTTCTCTACTTCTAGTAGAGACGGTGAGACGGTGTCTCCCTCTTGCTCAGGCTGGTCTCAAACTCCTGAGCTCAGGTGAGTCACCTGTCTGGCCGCCAGAGTGCTAGGGTTACAGGTGCGCCTCGCTGGGCCAGGCCTGCTTGCTTGTTTGTTTATTTGTTAAATTTGTGTGTGGGTGGTGAAATTTATATATCAGAAATGTTCTACCTTAACCACTTGCTTGTTTTTCTTCTTTCTATGACAACAGAGGGCCTCAGACCTCAGTGGGATCATTCATCCCCCACCCCAGCACGTCCTGCGGTGGCCACACTGATTCCCCCTTGTCTGTCTCTGTCCAGAGCTCTCTAGAGTAAGAGTTTGTACAAGTCGGCCTCTGGCGAGTCCTGCTGGGAGCCCCTGCAGGCTGGGCGAGGGCAGATGGACTCTGCCGGTCAGGGACTGCGTCCCTGCAGGGCTGGCTGCTGCCTGGATGGCTGTTGAAGCCTCCCCAGGATGTTGTGGTGAATTTCCACCACTTCCTCCCACCTCCATCTCATCACTGTCACCTGTGGGCTCAAAGGACAGACCTGGGGACCTTGGGGTGACCAGAGGCGATTTTTAGTTGCAGTGTGTTGATGGAATTCTGTGGACCGATCCAACAGTGCAAGTGTCGTAATGCTATTGCTCGCAGGAGGAAATGTATTCCTAGGTCTCCTCCAACAACCCATCTGTCCCCATCTCAGGGGACAGCCCAGCAAAGTGCAGAGTCTGCCTGTGATGTATTTGCCATTCCTCTCCCTGCCCCCAGCTGTGGACATCTGTGGCTCACTCTGACTTTGGCCTTGGCTGGCTCAGATTTGACTTTGGCTCTCAGAGTTTGTCCTGAGAAGTGTAGAGGTTTAGAGAATAAATTTCTGGATGTGGTATTTTCTTTGAAACCTGAGCGATTTAATTAGGAAGTAGGCATCCGCGGGTTAGATGTATTTCTTCGCTTGGAGTGTTTATTTTGGTGCCATCCTGGAACTTGTGTTTAGCAGCCGATGCATGAGGAGAGATGTGCTAGCTTGGCCTTCTCTCCTTTATATATTTCTCATCTGGGCACAGTAATAATAATAACGTCAAGGAACAGACGAAGCTGAGCCCACCACTGTCACTCGGCCTCATTGCTGATTTAGGAATTCTGGCGGTAGCCACGTGATTTGAGGAGAAGGCTGTCTCTGAACTGTGTCTTGAATTTTAATAACTTTTCATACTGGCCTCTTTCTTTGTCAAGCCATGATGTGCACAGCTGGGTTAACTTGCTAACTGAAAAATTGAAATATACTGCCGGCAGCCAGAAACAAAGGGGAAACTGTCTTGGAGCCATGTGGCTGCCTGCATTTCCCCCGGCCCCACGCCCTTGGTTGTACAGGAACAGCCATCAGGTCCCCAGCTGGTTTGTGTCCCTGTTAGTGATGGTTCTGCTGGCTCAGAACAGTTTGTCACGGCCCCGGGAAGTATTCTACTCAGCTCTGGGGGATGGACTTGAGTCACTTCTTAACCTTGGAGGTCTTGAGTCATCTGGCACACCAGATTCCGGGTCAAGAAGTGTCTAGAAAGCCTCAGTCAAGGGTACATCCTCAGGCTCTGTGCTTCCCGGTCCCCAAGCAGCTGGCCAGTCAAGATGGCATCAAGGAGTCGGCAGTGACTTCACCTGACAGCACTTTCCTGAGCTGTGTAAATATTTGTACCTCAAGAGACTCTCTGATCTCAGAAAGGCTCAGCCCGGTGAGAGCGCTGTGGAGGTCAACAAGCCTCATGGACACTCCAGGGTGGGGACCAGGTTTTACTGTTGCTTTGAATTCCAGCAACAGAAATAACCCATCCCAGGAGGAGTACACGCATGCGAGAACAGAGAAGCAGGCGAGAGTGACACAGGCCATACCTGAAAGGCAGCCTTCCATATGCTGACCGCAGTGGGCATGGCCCTGGGCGACGCTATTAAGAAGGATGTTTGTGCTGTCCTCAAAATCCTAGGCTGTCGGGTGTTTGAGGCACTGTGCAGCCACTGGCAGCAGGAAAGGCGAGCACTGTCCCCTGCCCAGGACAAGGCACGCCAGCACGTGGCCTTCCTGCCAAAGCCAGAGTGGAGGAGAAAGTGAGCTGGGCAAATCCTGCCGGGAGGCCCTGGGCTGGCTGAGGCTCAGCATGGACAAACTTCCCAAGCATTCAACACCCTGCACTGTCTTTTCTTTAAGATACCTGTGTTTTTTGGCTGCTGTGGAGGGGGGGCAAAGCCAAGCTTGGCGGCTGCCTCTGGGCTGGCACTAAGGATCACACCGGCCATTTCCAGCAATGCTCTCCCAATCATGGTGGCTCTGTGCAGAGATTCCTGCCTCTGTACACTTAAGTGGGGCGATGGGTTCTGTCTGTGTGGTCTCTCCTCTCCTCTCTCTTCCTGGGTCCTGAGTGCTTGGCCACGCCCAGCTCAAGGACAGGGTCCAGCAGTGATTCCAAGGTTCTGCTGTGCTAGAATCACGCACTTTAATCAATTCTTCCTTATAGCTGGTGAGCAGAGGTCCTTCCCCAGTGTCGCATCCCTGGGTTACGATCGTTATAAGTTTCTCTTTACCTTCAATTAGGTCCGGTTTCCCCTGTTTGTTCATCCTGAGGTTCCTGGAACCTTTCATTCAGGGCACCAATGACAGTTTGTAATTGTAGATTTGTCTGTTTGAGTATTTATTTTATGTTGTCCCTCCATTAGATTGTGCTATAAACTGACTTGTGTCCCCCCAAAATTCGTATGTTGAAATCCTAACCCCTGATGTAATGGCATTTGGAGACGGGGTCTAGATGAGGTCATGAGGGTGGGGGCTTTCTGGTGGGATGAGTGCCCTTGTAAGAGGGGACACCAAACAGCTGGCTCTGGCATGCTCGCTCTCGTCCCCTCCCCTCTGCCCTGTGAGGCAGAAGGAGGCCCTGCCAGAGCCTGACCATGCTGGTACCCAGATCTTGGACTTCTGGCTCCCAGAGCTGTGAGACAGTAAATTTCAATTGTTTAAGCCACCCAGTGTATGGTATTTTATCAAGACCCTGTCTCTAAAAAATAAATAAGGCTGGGCAAGATGGCCAAACCTGTAATCCCAGCACTCTGGGAGGCCAAGACAGGAGGATCCCTTGAAATCAGGAGTTCCAGACCAGCCTGAGCAAGAAGGAGACCCCATCTCTACTAAAAATAGGAAAATCAGCTGGGTCTGGTGGTGGGTGCCTGTAATCCCAGCTATTTGAGTGGCTGAGGCAGGAGGATTGCTTGAGGCCAGGAGTTTGAGGTTGCTGTGAGTTATGATGCCACGGCCCTGTAGCCTGGGTGACAGAGTGAGACTCTTCCTCAAAAAATAAATGAACAAACAAACAAATGGCAAGTCAGAATCATAGAGATATCTGTGCACACTCGGAAAAATGGCTAAGACACCAACAGGAACTAACCGGATCTCATGTCCCACTAGCAGTACGACTGCTTTGCAAAACTATTTCACAGGATCCAGTAAGGTGAAGTGTGCATATTCTATGAAGATGATAACTGACGCCCTCCACCCTAGATTCACACTAAACAGGTAAGCATGTCTCCATTGAAAGTCACAGACTAGAGTATCTATAATGACACGATTCATAATAGCCAAGAACTTACAACAACCTGAACATTTGTCAGGAGTCAAACAGATAAATAAATTGCAGCAGATCATACAACAGAATCCTATACAGTAATCCAAACACTTTTTTTTTTTTTTTTTTTTTTTGTAGAGACAGAGTCACACTTTATCGCCCTGGGTAGAGTGCCATGGCGTCACACTGCTCACAGCAACCTCCAGCTCTTGGGCTTAAGCGATTCTCTTGCCTCAGCCTCCCTAGTAGCTGGGACTACAGGCGCCTGCCACAGTGCCTGGCTATTTTTTTTTTTTGTTTTGCAGTTCAGCCGAGGCCGGGCTTGAACCCGCCACCTTTGGTATATGGGGCCGGCGCCCTACTTGCTGAGCCACAGGAGCCGCCCTGTTTAATTCTTAACAAACTGTTTACTTGTTAAAAAAAAAGAAAAAAAATGCTCTTGAACGCAGAGTATGGTAGCCATAAATCCATTTATAGCCTATCTTATGTGCATGAAATTCTGGACCCTTTCTTCCTTTACTGGGCTGCCTTTGCTGAGTGAGCCTCGAATGTCCACAGGTCTGCTAGTGCCCTCAATCTCTTTGCTTATCAGAGTTACTATTTTATCCCCAAATGTCCCCTTTACCTGTGACTGCTGAGGTCCTGCGCTCATGTGGGGAAAGGTACAGAGTTCCCAATGAGGGGATATCTGAAGGTTTTTTTGGTTTGTTTTTTGAGACTGGATTTCACTTTGTTGCCCTTGGTAGTGCCATGGTGCCATAGCTCACAGCAACCTCAAACTCTGGGGCTCAAGCAATCAATCCTCTTTCCTCAGCCTCCCTAATAGCTGTGCCCACCACAATGCCTGGCTCCTTTTTTCACTCTAGCTCAGGCTGGTCTTGAACTTCCCACCTACCTTGGCCTCCCAGAGTGCTAGGATTACAGGCATGAGCCACTGCGCCTGGCCTGGGATATTTGAGTTTTAATACATAATGACAGAAATGAACTACCATTATTTGAAAGACTAACTCATTTACCTTTGGAAAGCATCTCCACTTACCTGGCACAGGTCACCCTTAGAAAGTGACTGACTTGGAAGTGCTGAGGCTCAGGAGGAAGGGGTGAGCTTCATCCTGGAAGGGGGTGAACCCTGAACAGTGCTTCCTTACACACCTAAAAACCTACAAGTGAGCACAGAGCTATCAGGTCTGAAGAGAGGTATCATTACTTTTCTCCTTGAATTGATGAAAGTGGCAGGTGAAATTTTCAGGAGCGCGGCCCTCACACACCTGAACTAAACAAAGAGGGCAAGCATGCAGGTGGTTAAAGCTTAATATGATCAAAGCGTTCCCTGCCACTGTGTTCAAATCTGAAACTCGGGCACATGGAAGACACCCGTTAACATGCACTTTTCCTTCCTACGGAGTCTCAATCAGCTTCTCTCCCTTATACCTTGCCCTTGAACCTCTTTAAAATTCCTCAGCCTGCACTTCCACTGGCCTGTGGGAAGGAACTTCCTGAAATCACTTTCTCTTCCTCTGCATCAGCACACAGAAAGTGCTGACTCATCTTTCCCCCCCCATGCTCAGTTTAGGCTTTCCTATGTCCCGCCTTTTGTGCGCAAACATTTCAGCCAAACCCCTAATTAAGAGCCAAGAGAAGCCCCTGCAAAGAGGAGGCGTTGAGTTCCAAGGCCTCGGCTGCAGCTGTGCTGTAAGCCGGTCGGACTATAACCTCCAGTTTAGGCTTCCATCAGGTCCTCATTAGCACCTCTATCGGAGAGATGTGCTGGTTTGTCTGGGGACAGGTGGGTATGGATCGTAGCGACCAGAATGTGTCAGCCCCTTGACAACTGAGGAAGGGTCGGATCAGTCAGGCCGCCCAGTGCTTTACTGGGAGTGACCAAATTGTGCTTTTTCAAAAGCCTAAGTATGGAAATAAGGAAGGGAGTCGAAGTTCACTCGGTGCCTGCTGAACGTCAGCATAGCAAGAGGCACTGTGTTGGGTAAAGGCGCACATTTTGGAGTCATCCAAACCCGTGTCCTGGGTTTGATTTTTGGCACGCTTCCATCTCCAGCTGTATGGACTTAACCAAATCACATATTTCCTGGACATTCCTCTTCTGTAAAATGTGGATAACAATCTCTCTCTCCTGGGATATAATGGGGATCCAATGAGAAAGCAGACTACAGCACCAGCACCCTGGATGGCAGAAGGTTAGTTAGCATTATCACGTACTTTAATTGTGCTATCTCATTAAACCTCCAATTAGAACATAGGGTAGATGCGGGAATCAGCTCCATCTGACCAAATAAAGTATTAAAGCAGCAGAATGTTAGCTCTGTGAACATCATTCAAACTCTGGTCGGATTGGCTCCCAAATTGTGCTTTTCCTACCACCCCTGAGGGTGCTTGAAGAATGTCTTGGCTGCATATGGGGGTGGCAACGAGGCAACTAAAATTAATCACCCTGTGGACTGAGAACAATGACCTTGCAACCTACACAAGTTATTTTATGTTATTAGCATCCCTTTGGAGACAGCCTCGCTGTACCCGCGCTAAACCAGCTTTTCTTGAATTTTGCTGTGGAAATTTTCAAAGCCATGGCTATGCCCTTCTCAGGCTGCTGAGGTCAAAGTCTGTCGGAAATGTACGAATCTCTGTCAGAGCGGGCTTCTTCCCAGCAGAGTTTTACCAAATCAGGCTCAGAACCTGTAATTCTTGACTGGTCATGGCTTTTAGACAGTATCTGCTTCTCTGCTGAGTGAGGTCTCCTATCCCCACTCAGGGAGTCAAGCCTCCCCTCGAGAGGCAGGAAACAGGTGAAGGGCCTGTATCTGGAGCGAGATATCCCAGGTGTGAATCCCAGCTCTGCCTCGGCTAGCTGGGTGGACAAGTTATATAACCTCTCTGAGCCTCAGTCACCTTAGCTATAAAATGGAAATAGCTACAGCTGTGTCTTAAAATAGTCAGATGGATTAAATTTGTTAACACATGCACGGTGCTTTGGCAGGTGCTACCGTAATACTAAGTTCTCCACAACAGTGAGCTCTTACCACTCCAATTAGCACCAGCAGAGCCCTTGGACAGGCTATACCAGAGAGTGAAGAGACCAGTGGAAACACTCAAAGCTCAGCTCACTTTTTGTTGCCTGGTAGCATTGAATAACTTACTTAACCTCTCTTTGGCTTCATAAAATAAGATCAATATCTCCAAACTCTGCAGTTCCCTGTTTGTTTTTTGCTTGCTATCAGGTAATGTTCCTTCTGTGGTTGATTTAGAAATGCACGGTAAGTATGAATAAAAAAAATCTCTAAAAGATTTCCTTCTTCCACAACTGTTCAGGGACCACTTAAGACAGTGGATTCCAATTTCATTAACCATTTTATTCACTTTTAACAACTCAACAAACATGTTTCTGCTTGACTCTAAAATTCTGTTCGGGAAAATGGGAGCTCCTACTCCAAACCCACAAATTCTAGAATTATTAACTTGGTAAAAAATTCTGGGCACCCCAAGCCAATACTTCACAAGAAGGCAGGTCAGTTATTTCTCTTATTGTCCCATGTTCTGCCTCTTGTTGCTTTATGGAGGAAACTCTTAGGAATAATAAAACATTGTTTGTGACTTTAAGTGAGCTTCACCCAGCTCTTAACACAGTGGTCAGGAAGTGGGTATGTGCTAATTTGTACAACCTCAGTAGAAACCCAAGGCATTGTTTCTTAGACATTAATAACATCAGGGGAGGATACTTGACTCATCAAAACATTTCAGAATAGTACAGTCCAAGTGCTCTTGCCACTTTCCCTTTTCCCTGACTACCTTGATATCTCCTTTGGATTCTGTTAGGCACCCCCCACCCCACATGTGCTGCACAGCCTGGTTCCATTGGTGACATTGTAGCCCCCGCATCCCTCCACCATGAGGACCTGGACACCTGTCTTCCCAGCCTAGTGGTGCAGAGAAGTCCTGTAGAGACATGCAGAGAACAGAGGAGTAGCTTGCAAAAACACCTGACTTCATCAGAAACTGAACACTCCAGGGCTAGAAGCCTACTTGAACCTCTCTAGAACAATTCAGGCCTTCTGGTAGAAGAGCTGCTTTGAGGAGCATTTCAACTCTCCTTCCTCGGGTCTGACTCCACTCCCAGTTATTACCCAGCCCACCCCAAGCAGACCCTCAGTGTTTGCCCTGGAGGCCACTGTACCTTCCTGAACTAGCTACTAGTTATATTGCTGGTCCCTTGGGAGGGGGGCTGCTTCAGTGTCATTTCTAGGGAACAGGAAACCAGGTCAATAATTCTGAGTTCTCTTTTAGGGGGTCCTGGGCTTTAGAGCCAGTCTGTGGCTTAGGTTTGCAGCCTTCAGGGGAGTCAGAGCCCCGCTTGGGGACTCAGGAAGCCTGCTGCTCCCTGGAAACTCAGCTCCAGCCATCCTCTCAAGCAGGGCTGGTGACTCAGGCCCTCCTCCCCCTCCCAAACTCCCTCTGGCTGCTGTCTGACCTGCTTTGACTCCTTTTTGCTTTCAAGGCTGCTCTTGATATTTATCTTAACCAGATTTTACACAGTGTGATGTGCCTGGGGCCCCAAATCTTCCTGGACAGGGCCAATTCCTCTCTCTCTCTGCTGTTCACCGTTTGCCAAAATTGGAAGGGACGGATGTGGAAAAGCCGCCCATGGGCTCAGGGCACTTGCATAATTGCTTCTGCAGTTATCTAGTGTAATTTAGGTTGTAATTTTCTAAAGATGAATTTGTAGGAGGCCAACATTTTCTATGGAATAAAAACAACTGGCCTCCTACGATAGCCTCCGTGATAAACTTGCGAAACAGCTAAAGGGGCAGTGATGGGAGAAAGATGTGGTTGTGGTGTTTGGGGATTATAAATCCAGGTCTTGGGTCACAGATAAGGGGCCTTTTTCTAGAAAAAGCTTTCTTGGAGATTTTACATTTAATTCTCGAGTGCTCTTCTGGAGGTCAGCATCTTCTGGTGGTCAGCGTTGCTCATCTGACAGATGAAGAAACTGAGGCTCAGGAAATTTTACCAGTCTGTCCAAAGTCATTGCATTTGTACTAATCAGGATGGCTAACAGTTATTTGGAGATGAGCATATGCTAGGAATTGCCCTGAGTGCCCTACCCGTATTAGCTCACTTAGTCCTTACAATTGGAACCCTGTGGGAGGAGGGCACTGTGTACGGCTGTTTTTTATCATCCTTATTTTTTTTTTGTTAAAGAAAATGAGGCAATGAGACGTTAAGTGACCTGTAAGGTCACTCGGCTATTGACAGAGCTGCGAGTTAAACTGAAGAGGTCAGACCTCAAGTTCTTCTCTAACCAGCGTGTTGCTACACCTCTTTCCCAGAAAATACTGCAAATAGGATTTTATCTTTAAATGCCATTCTCCACCCAATATGCTAGATATTCAAATAAATGGTGGGCTGCATGCACATGTGTGTGTGTGTGTGGGTGTGAGTAAACGTGGAGATAAAGTCAAAACATGCAATCCTAGGCTCTCAATCACGTAACCCATAACTATCTGCTTACTTACTATTCTCTGGGGACAGGATGGAAGAAGGCTTAGGATCTACCCTTAAGGACAAACAGAATCAGCTCGCATAAAATACCAAGAACACGAGCCAGTGTAGAATCAAGTGTTCACACATAAGGGTTTCCCAGAGCAGCTGGTTCTAATTACACTCCTCCCTGAAGACAGGGCCTTTTTTGGTTTATTTTTGGGTCCCCTGGCCTCGCTGCATGACTGGTAGATTGTTTCCTAGACTTGTTTTGTGTTCTTTAGGAGGAATTCATTAAAATTTTGTGTTTGTTGAACTAAGATAAGATTGGCTGGGGCCTGAAGGGATGGATGTAGTTAGGTGGGAAAAAGGGAATGTGGAGAACATTTAAGGAGAGAGAACCAAGGAAAGCAACAGATCAAAGGCTAGAATAAGTATGATGTCTCTGGAAGCAGGCGCAGGATTGAGTTGGCAGAAGTAGGAACTGGGCTTGGGGAAAATAAATGCCTTTGGACAGAGGGTGCAGACAGTGAATGAAATATCAGACAGAAGTGTATCAAATGGGTGTGGTTGGCCGGAAGTGGTAAAGTCTATGATAGGCACAGTTCTGGGGGAAGATTACCCTGGTCAAGGGAGACGAGATGAAATGCTAGACAAAGTCCAAGAAGTCAACTAGGCTGCAGTAAGCCGAGTGTGAAGGAACTGAACGACAGCAATCAAAATGGAGAAAATAGTTTCTGGGCAGCCCCCAGAAAACAGTCATCAGATCTCAATGGTGGAAGGGTCTCAGAGCTCATCTACTTTTCCCTTCCCTAAGGACTGGCTGAATTCCTTTGACGATGTTGTAGCTCAGTGACTTCCCAAGGTTTGAAAGGGAAGGAGAACTCTTCACACCCTCTTCCATATTTGGAAAATTCTGACTCCTAGAAGTGTTATTGTAATGGGCCCAAACTGGCCTCCTAGGGAATTTCGTATGTTGGTCACTTCAAAAGAAACAGCAGGTGCTCTGAGGACAAATATGGTATTTGTGGGAATAGTAAAAAGAGTCAGAAAGCCTGAGTTCAAGGCTCAGATGGGTAGCTCTAAGCAAGTCAGCAAAACTCTGTGAGTCTTCATCACCTCTGTGGAAATGGGGATGACACGTGTCCTGCCTCGTTCTCTGGCCCATTTGGAGGATCAAATGGTATGCTTTGTGACAATGTAACCCATAACTGGAAACTTCAGGATGCTGTATAACGGAGGGCAGATAAGATTATCAATGTACCATGGAAAGGAATATCGAATGGGCTAGTGGAAGCCAAAGCCAGACCCACAGCTCAGCTCTGCTGCTTCTGTAGCTGCAAAGTAGGGTAAATATAGCCCTAATCGTGTTGTAATCATGAATAGCACAGAGTTTGCCTGGAATATACTAAATGATGAATAAAGACTATTGTTAGTGATAAATGATTACTGTGTGCATATGGGGCATGAGTCGAGAGAGCAGTCAAGTCAATGGACTTGGACTTGGGTGAGTGAAGAAGTGACAGTAGCACTGCCAGGGCCCGAGGATGTAAGGGAAGCTGGTCGAGGCCACCAGGCAGATATTTTGAAACCACACAACTCTTGGCATAGCTCTGTGCGTTCCTCCACATGCCACAGGCAGTGTTTTAACAGTGGCTGTATTTTGGGCCTGCTCAATGTTGGACGGCTGTGTTCTCTCTCTGACACGCACGTAATAAGAGTTGATGGAGTAAAATACAGTGCAGGCGTTCACAGCCCATTCTGCCCAGAGTCGTGCCATAAATAATTGGGAGCGCAATTCATTGTGCCAGATAGAGGGTCATGTTTAGAGGCCCAGATGGTAAAAGAAATGTCATCACCTACGCATTCCTGAGGAGGGGCCATCCTGTCCTTGGCCCACGGAACTGTTTGGCAGAAGAGCTGTGCTCTAAAGCCACTTAGCATATAACCCAAATGGAAGGAAGGTGAGTCGTTACAAAGGGCTCTCATCACAGCAATTTCAGTGGCTTGCATTTTGTGACCATTCTGAATGATGGGCAGCTACTTTTCTTTTTTTGAGACAGAGCCTCAAGCTGTCACCCTGGGTAGAGTGCCATGGCATCATAGCTTACAGCAACCTCCAACTCCTGGGCTCAAGTGAGTCTCTTGCCTCCGCCTCCCAAGTAGCTGGGACTATAGGCGCCCGCCACAACGCCTGGCCATTTTTTGGTTGCAGCCATCTTTGTTGTTTGGTGGGCCCAGGCTGGATTCGAACCCGCCAGCTCAGATGTACGTGGCTGGCGCCTTAGCCCGCTGAGCCACAGGCGCTAAGCCAGGCAGCTGCTTTTCAATCAGTTAACAAGTCTCAGGTGAAAGATGGGCCGGTATTAGCAGATAAAAGGCATGGTGCTAGAAGAGAGAATGTACGTGGGGGCTGCATTGGGGAGTATCTGAGGAGTGCCTTTAAGGTAAGAGCATGAGTTTGATGTCTTTTGTGGTCAGGAGCCAGAGAAACAGATTGAACATTGCAGGGTTTCCCAAGAAAAGTTCTTTGATTGACTGTCATACAAACTGATCTTCTTCATCATAGCAGATGAAGAAGCTGATAATTAGAGTTTATACAGCTTGCCCCAAATCACACAATTCTTCTTGTTCCCTCTCCATACCCAACTAGGCAAAGGGAGAAAAATAATCAGTTTGGGAAGATGTAAAGAGAAATATGGCAAAGCATTACCCAGGGATAATAGAAGCTGTGTCATTACTTGGCTGGCCAAGGACTAGATACTAGGAGGATGATGCTAGTGACATCTGAGTCACTCAGCCCACATAGCAAATTTCTAGTTCTGTATCCTGGGATTTCTTCTGCTTCTCTGGTCTCATTATAATCCTATAGAGTGGTGATTCCTAACAGTTCTCAGTCCAGATCTTTCTCTTGAGTTCAATATCAATGCTACATCCACTGGATTATCCACTGGGTGCTTTACCATGTTCAGCAAGACCCGTGTCATCTTGCCCAGTCTGGACACCCCTCCTTACTGCCTATGTAGGTGAGTGGCCCCCAGCATCAGATCAGGGAAGCCAGCAGAGGGCAGTCATCCTCTGCCTCCCCTCCTCACGTCTGATTTCTTATGACTTCCATCAGTTCTGTCTCTGAGACATGTCTCTGTTCCAGCTGCCCATCCCCCTCTCTGGCACCACCACATGCTGTTGAGTCCAGTCCTTCCTCTCCCACATGGGGATTTATCTTCCTAATTGGTCTCCTGGGCTCGCTATCTGCCCTTCTTCCCCTCACCCTATAGCCAGAATGGTCTTTCTCAAATTCAGTTTTGTTTTGTTTTGTTTTTTGAGACAGAATCATAATCTATCACCCTGGGTAGAGTACAGTGGTGCCATCATAGTTCACAGCAGCCTCAAACTCCTGAGCTCAAGTGATCCTTTTCCCTCAGCCTCCCAAGTAGCTGGGTTTATAGGCATGTATCATAATGACTGGTTATTTTTTTTCTATTTTCAGTAGAGACAGGTACTCACAATTGCTCAGGCTAGTTTCAAACTCCTGAGCTCAAGACATGCTCTTGCTTCAGGCTCCCTGCTACTAGGATTACAGGTGCAAGCCATTGCACCTGGCATCAAATTCAAATTTATCTGACCACTCTCCTATCTAAAATCATCCAGTGCTGCTCCCTCAAAACAGAAAAAAGCTCTAAGGAATGATAACAAGGGCCTTCAAAATCTCACCTTTGCTGCAAATGCTAACCTTATGCCCTGCTGTGCTCCTTAAAAACTGCAACTGGCCCTTCTGGTGCCCTAAATACACCCCTTTGACTCATGGTCCAGGGGGAGCATCGGCTTGTACCAGCCTGGGGCTTTCTCCAGCCTGGGAAGGCTGCTCTATCAGGCATACAGAATGAGGGAACTGAGCCCCAGGAGTTGTCCTCAACCAACAGCAGGGATTTAGTATATGAATAATGCAGCTCTATCGTCCCACCAGGGAAACAGCTCTGAAGCCTGTGTTATACAAAGTTGTCCAGAGTTTCCCCTTGGCACAGAACTTCAGTTCTCCCTAGTACCTTCTAGTAGCTGGTGTGATAACATAAGCCTGCCTTCCTTCTTTCATTGGCTGCCTTCCTTTCCCTATATCCCTCTCCTGCTCCACTGGCAATTTCTTTCATCCCCCCACCCCCCAAATCATCTTGCACTTGAATCTCTGTCTCAAGGTCAGCCTCTGGGAAGATCAGGAAAGACATATCCCCGTGCTTTGTGCTGTCCAGACACTTCCAAGTCCCCAAGCCCATGGTGCCTTCTCCCACTTAGAATATCCACATGGTTTGTGCCTACCCTTTCTCCCAGTGACCTTCTACTCATTCTTTATGATTCAAAGTAGCTTCCTCTGTGAAGCATTCCTTGAATCTTTCCTACGACATCATTAGGCAGCTGCACTGATTTTTTACTGTGCTCTGTAGTAGTTGGTACATATTTTAATTGATTCTACATATCAGGTGATTCTGCACATATGTATCTTCTGTTGCTTTTTAAAGTCATGAATAATTCCCTGTGATCGAGACAACTACTTGTGAACCTGATAAAATGATTCTAACGTTTTGGTAAATAAATGAGTTCATTAGGATGTAGGGATGCAAAAACCAGTTACCTGACAGCTGAAAGTTTCGTATAAAGGCATTTGTTAATTCATTCAACATATAGATATGGAACTTCTACTGCATGACAGGCACTATTCCAGGTCCGTGGGGTACAATATAGCAGTAGGCAAAACACAGATCTCTTCCCTGGTAGAGCTTACATTGTAATGCAGGAGCTATACAGCAAACCATAAACACAACAGCCTACTAAATTTTAGTATGGTTAGAAGCAACTAAATACTACTAGCCAAGAAGTTGAACAGGGCAAGCAGATCAGAGAGTGCTGGTAAGGGGCCGTGATGGGAATGCAGGCTGCAATAGGATGTTAATAGGATCCAGAAATCAGAGCAATAGAACCCAAGAAGAGGGCGTGGGTATTACGCTGGAGTTGTTCTGAAAGTTAGTTGACAAGGTTAATTACCAACATGCAGTACAGTAATTTTGCTTTCAGGAGGCTAGACATTTGTGGCTTCAGAGCACACCAGCCCTATTCTATCCAGGCTTGAAATACCCTTAGTTAAAAATGACTGCTTTCCTAGACATGTGTTCCCCAGGCGGATTGCCTGCTGTGAATCCAGTTCTTAATGTAAAATGTCTTTCCAGCATAGAAGTTCAATGCCAATTTACTGAAGTTCATGGGAGAATGATATCAGTTGACAAAAGTGTTTTAGAGAGGGGTGCTAAGTTTCAGGAAGAAAAGTAGAGGAATGAAACAGATCAGGGACCACACATCCAGGAAAGTAAACATTTCCAGCTAAATTCATATGTGAACCATGGTTACCATCAAATCATTTTTCAGCAAAATCACCCGGGTCGGAAAAAATTATTGCATGAGCGATCAGAACCATTGTGTTCTGCCCAGTGCACTAGCAGTTGAATTGCCTTTTGAACATTCTTATATAAAAAGAACTGCAAAGATTAGGGGGTTAAGTAGGATCTGGGGTACAAGAATATTTTAAAGAGCAAATGATTTAAAAATGGGATTGACAGAGATTCTAAGGGACATGATGGCTCACTATAACAGGAGGCTCTAAAAATAAAATTCTGAACATATAAATCACAAAGGGTCTCAGCCATGAAGCCAGGCAAGAGGGACTTAGAGAAACCAGGGCCGCTTCACAGAGAACTTTCTGTGAATTTGGTATTTAAATATTTATGAGGAGAATGGGCTTTCAGGGTTTCCTGCCAGGAGCCCTGGATCCCTGCAGGGGATGGGATATTGAGAAGGGCTTCTTTACACTTTCCAGTGGCTCCTAGAGGAATTCGATCCAGACTTCTTCGTGTGGCACTGAGGGCCATGACAATCAGACCCCTGTTGGCATCATTGGTCACCTCTCTCAGCTGCACCCCAGCCCTTGGCACCTGCTGTGGTTTGAATGCCCTCCTCAAACTCACACAGGAATTGAATTGTGATGGTATTAAGAGGTGGGCCTTTTAAGAAGTGATTAAGTCATGAGGGCTCTGCCTTATGAACAGATTGATGCCACTATTGCAGGAATGGGTTAGTTATTGTGGGAGTGGGCTCTCCCATTTCTCTCTCATGCGCACACACATTGTCACCGTGTGATGTCTCCTGGCAGGTTATGATGCAGCAAGAAGCCCCTCAGTAGACCAGTTTTGGACTTCTCGGACTCCAGAGCTATGAACCAAATAAACTTCTATTGTTCACAAATCACCCAGTCTGTGCCATTCTGTTACAGCATCAGAAAATGGACTAAGCCAGCACCCAAGGTTCCAACAGGGAGACCTTCTTATCCCTGTCCCTTTCCAGCCTTCTGTCTCCAGCTCAATCCTTCCTCCTACCTCCAGGGCAGGGGACTGACAAACTGTTCCCTTATACTCCCTGAGAGTCTTGGGACAGTATTTCTTCTCATAACACATGTTAATGCATCTGGGGTTTCTCTCCCCCATCTGTCTTTATTATAGTATATGGTCTGTAAAGGGAGGCAGTATGTTCTATTCCTCATCATATGATATTCTGTGCCTACAGCACTCAGCACATAGTAAGTGCTTAATAAAAGTTAGGGGGAGGAGGCAGGGACTGAGGGGAGGAGCGAAGGGGATCGGTGTGTTCCCAGCTAATGGGCACAATGTAAGGGTATGTGGCTCCCCTCGTGGGTGATGGGCACAACTACAACAGGGACCTTACCCAACCAACACAGACATTGTAACCTAATCGTCTGTACCCGCATAATAATGTGAAAAACAAAGATAGGAGAGTAAATAGAGTTAATGAAACTCATGTAAGATAGACACAAGCATACAGCGAGGAAGCATGTAACAATCCAGTGGACGTTTCTGCAGTGAATTGGTGTGTGCCGTGCAGCACCTTCCCATGAGGATGGATTATTATTTGTATTTCATGCAGCACCTTCCCATGAGGATAGATTATTATTTGTATTTCACTGATGAAAAAAATCATTGTTCAGAGAGTTAGATGACCTATCTAAGTGTGATAGGGTGAATAATGATCTCCCAAAGACTTCTAGGTCCTCTTCCCTGGGATCTGCAAATATTACTTTATATGGCAAAAGGGATTTTTGAAGATGTGATTAAAGAGCTGGTTTAGAGGGATGGGTGATTCATTGTAAACACAAATGTTCTTATAAAAGGGAAATAGAAGGAAATTTTACTGCACGAGAAAGTGGAGTAAAGATCTCAGCAGAGTGAGCGATTTAGAGGTGCTATCTGTGATTCTGAAGATGAGGAGGGCATCAGGAGCTAAGGACTGCCAGGAAGGCAGCTCTAGAAGCTGGGAAGACAGGAAACAATTCTCCCTGGCCCCTCTGGAAAGAGTGATCCTATTGACACCTTCATTTTGACTCAGTGAGACCCAGAGCCAACTACCAAGCTATAGAATTGTAGGAGAATAAATATGTATTGTTTTAAAGTGTCAAATTAAAGTCCTCCGTTAGAGCAGCTACGGAAACCTCATGCAGCGAGATTCCACATGCAAGCCAGTGTGAGAGAGTCACATTGTTTTAACTCTGAGCTCTGTCGTGATCTGTGTGGTTTTAGATGAATTAATCTCCTGGTCTTGGGACAAAAGCTGTGTGGTCACCCTTCTAAGAGAAGTGTAGGCAATAGCCTTGTTTTCTCTCAGTGACATGGCGGAGGAGTCATCCTGACACTCATTTGAGCACTGTCCATGGAGACAAGACACCTCTGGAGAGAGGCTCCCAGAGACCAAATTGGCTGCGTCTTGCCCACCTCCCAAGGACAGTGGAACCTGCGGCCGGGGAGAGGGCTCTGTCTTCCAGGAGAGGAGGAGCCTCACATGTGCCCACTTGCATCATCTGGTTTCATCCTCAGCATCAGAGCTGTTATTACTTGCTCTCTATAGGCAAAGAAAATGAGAATTACAGATATTAAATAATTCATCCAACGTTATATGACAAGTGGCTGAGCTGGGACTTGAACCCAGGTCTCTCCAGTCTAATTCCTAGTCTGTGTGCCTGACATCAGTGTCAGTGGTTCTCGAGCAGCATTGACGTCAACTGGGAGTTTATTAGAAACATAAAATTCTCAGGTTCCCATTTGGACCAACTGGGTCAGACATTCTGAGTTGGGAGTGGCAGAGAGGACTCTGTGTTTGCACAGGCTGTCCTGGTGATTCCGATGCTGCTCAAATTTGAAAGCCGCTGCTTCTGTAAGTCTTCTTAGAGTCCTTTGGAAGGACATTCTTCATCTCAGCCCAGGCTCAGGCTGCTTGTTACTCTGAGACCCTGCTTAGCGCCAGCCGTAGAAAGTGCTCAGTGTGCATATTGCAAGGATATTCCCAGATTTGCCATCCGGAAGGGTAAGCTTAGGGAAGAGGAGGAGGACGGATCCAGCACAGAGTCAGAAATTCTGCTGACAGCCTGGACAGCGAGTTTGATATGAAACACTTAGTAAGATAAGGATAAACAACATCTTTATTCCATTTTAGAGTTGTCTGGTAATTAGCCTGAAACAACATAAGGAGACTGATGTCTCTGTTGACAACCACCAGATTAAGCTGATTAACCACCAGTTTTAAGGCACCTGCCTGTCTCTGGACCTCTCAGTGCTAGACGGGGTGCCCATATTTTTAGAGCTTATGGGACAGGGAGATGAAACATTAGTGATTGGAAGCCCAATGTATCATAGTATGGAGCAGGGCCTGCGTTAGGTTCTAGGGGAAGGTTTCAGGCCCTTGTATTTTGCTGGCCTCACAAAGGATTTGCCAGCTTGGACATTCCTGGATGATATATCTATTAATCAGTTTCTTTTCTGGCATAGACATCAGAAGTCAAATTACCCTAGTCCACCCCCGAGGGGCCCTTATTGGTCTGCGAATGTCTCCCCACACCCTCGTGCTGTGCTCTGTGGGAACAGCATAGGCGGTTCTTCATTCTCCTGCTCTGGATCATCGTGTTTTACTCCCACAGAGCTGGCAGCAGGAGGCGGTGGGTTGATTAAGGATAAGGGACAACAAGGGCCAACCTAGTAGTGGGATAGTTGCAAACTAATGCATATATACTTTGGGGGAGAGAAATCTGAAGATAAATGTTTCTAGGTAGCAGTCATAAAGAAACAATAGGTATTGAGAGGTGAGAGTGTGGAAAGATAATTTTTCATCTCTTGGTTTTTATATAATCCCTTAGACTGGCAGTGTAGTTAAAATGACACCTTTACTGAATCAGCTTCTGCTTCCTTCTGTGCTTGGCTACTCCCAACATGATTCTTAACATGCCCACAAAGGTTGCATCCACTCAGCTGTTAGCCATCCAATAAGTTGATATTTTTGATCTGATATAGTTTAGTCTTCACTCTCCTTCTCCCCAAGTAGGAGTCAAACCAACGGAAGCACCAACATCGAACTGGGCATGGGTGGCTCACACCTGTGGTCAGGAGTTCCAGACCATTCTGAGCAAAGCGAGATCCCTTCTCTACCAAAAATAGAAAAATTAGCTGGGCCTTGAGGTGGTTGCTTATAATCCCAGCGATTCTGGACAGGAAGATCACTTGAACCCAGGAGTTTGAAATTGCTGTGAGCTATGCTGAGGCCATGGCATTCTGGCCCTATTGACAGAATGAGACTCTGTCTCCAAGAAAACAAAACAAAAACAAAAACACACCAATAACCTACTTGTTCTGCCTCTTCAAATGAAACAGTATTTTCATTCATTTATTCAAAAACTATTTACTGAGGCAATATTTGTGCCAGTAACTACTAAATACAAGGGTTACAATGATGAGAAATAGTAAATGAAATTCTCGCCCTCCTGGTTACAGTCTGGAGTGACAAATCGGCATCAGTCAAGGAATCACAAAAGCAAATGTGAACTTGGGACTCCACAGTCTGAGGGAGGAGCTAACCATGCACCATGTCTGCCGAGGGTCCAGTGAGATGAGGCTTCACCTTAAGTGAGGGGATGAAGGAAGGCCAGGGTGGCTGGAAGAGATGCAGGGAAGAGAACGAGAAAGGGAGAGGGAGACACAACTGAAGTTGAGATAAGGGGGTGTCAGGCTTCACAGAACTTGTTAAAGGGTCCAATATTTACCCCCCAACGCATCAGGTTTCAGCAAGGCACTGTTGTGCTTAAATTTGCATTTTGAAAACTGACACTTTGGCTTTTTTGTAAAGCAGGAACAAAAAAAGGAGATGACCTAACCTAGTGTGATAGTGGCGGGGAAAGAGGGAAGAGAACATATTCAAAAAATATTCAAGGGGTAAATCATAAGTTAATTAGATGGGGTGCTGGATTGGATATAAGTAGAGAGGAAGGAAAAAGAATAACTCCAAAATTTCAGGTTTAGGTAATAATCATGAACACATATTTGCCTGATACATGGAGACAGTTTTAAGTGCTTCATAAGCATTATATCTTTTAATCGTCATCATTTTCTGGGAGAGAGGTAGGATTATTTTCATTCAAATGGGGAAGCAGAGGCACAGAGAGGTTTAGTGTATTTTCTAGGATCACACAGCTAGTAAGCAACAGAGACAGGATTTGATGCAGGTTCTGTGATGATAACTGTGGCATTGAGAATCTCTTGGAAAGGATCATCTGAGGATCTGGCAAAAGCACATATTCTGATTGAGTAGTTCTGGCCTTATTGTCCTAGTTTTCTATGGCAGCATCCCAAGTTATCACAAACTTTGTGACTTCCAAAAATACTCATATAGTAACTTAAAGTTCTCAATAGAAGTCTGGGCATGGTGCAGCTCAACTAGTTCTCTGCTCTGGGGATTTATGAGGTTGAAATCAAGGTGTTGGCAGCTGCAATCTTTCTGGAGGCTTTGGGCATGAATCTGTTCCAAATTCCTCAGCTGTGGGTCAAATCCTTCTCACTCCTCGAATCCCTCTGACCGCCCCTCTGCCTCAGGCCACTCCAGCCTTCCTCTTCCACCACATCGCTCTGACAAACTCCTCCTTGGGCTCACTGGGTAATTCAAGCTCATGTCTCTCTTTTAAGATCAGTTGATAATAACATTTAATTTTTTTCTGCAAAGTCCATTCACTGCAGTGAGTGCCCAGGGAATGGAAACCTTGGCAGGGTACAGGCATGTTTGGATTTCTATTGCCACACTAACCAATGCTCAGCTGCTGCTACTCCACACTTTGAGTGACAAAGTCCCGAGGCATCAAACCCTTTACTGAGTTTGTGCCAAAGGATTTGCATGAGTTTTAGGATGAGAGTTGGAAATTCCATGAAGTCTCCTGCTATTTTCCCTTTACATTGCCTAGAAGGGCTGGAAGGGCTCTCAGGGATGACACTGAAGAAGGGGAAACTGAGGCATAGATACATAGAGGGCTATACAGAAGTCACCCAGAACCGAGACTAGAACTTAATTGTCCTAGAACCTGGGTCAGGGGTATTTCTTCTCTGACGTTTACTCAATTATTCACCTAACTATAGACTTATTCATTTTTTTCATTTATAAATCAGAGTTATCAAGCACCTACTCTATGAGACATTTTGCTAGGTTCATGAATGTAAAGTTATTTACAAACTTTGTAGTGAGCCTTATAACTACTATAAGTGACAAAATATTTATCATAGAATTGATGGAATTCTATGAAATTCTATGGATAGAATTCTATGGAAATAGATGGCTCCAAGAAAGCTTATAGTAAGGGACAGAAAATGAAGACATGACATTTAAACTGAGGCCTAGATAATTTTAACCAGGTGTAGATGAATAAGGTGTGAGAGTATTCAAGTAGGGAACCCACATGCCATTCTCCCTACTTGAATACTCTCATACCTTATTCATCTACAGGAGAATCAGGAAAAATCAGTAAGACTGGAAAATACTCAGGGAGGGAGAGAATAGCATGAGTTTAGACAAGTAGGGTGGCCATGGCCTTCTAGGTCATGGAAAGAATTTCGACTTTATTTACGGAAATGGGAAGCCACAGTAGGGTAGAGTCTCATGCTAAGCTTTGATTTTTTTTTTTTTTTTTTTTTTTTTTTTACAAAAAGCTCCTTCTGGCTGCTGAGATGAATGGATGGGGAAGAAGGTGAAGACCTAAGGCTGTGGACACAAGGAGGCATTCAGTGAGGCTCACTGGGAGATGGTCCAACAGTGCAGGTGAGGAGTCGCGGGACTGGGGGTACTATGGACTAGGAAGGGGGCAGGAGGGGTGAAGAATGGAAAATGGCTCTCGGACAGATTTTGGAAATGGGATTATCTTGACCTAGTGATTGGTCAGATGTGGGATGGGAAGAAGGGAGAAGATGTCCATCCCGGTGACTTCTGGATTCTGCTATATTTGTGGCTTTTTCTCATAACATAAATCAATTAAACATCAAATACCTACTTATAAAACAAACCTTATATCTTCTTGGTAGGTTAGTGTTTATTATATTATAGTCATAATGATTCGGATGGCAAGAAATACTGTTTAATAATCACCTGAAGGAATTGATGTTTTAGCCGATTTATCAAAGGAAAGTAAGAGAATGTGTATTATGTGGTAACTTTCAGCATTCTAATATTTACTGTAATGTTCCCAATATTCCTATTTTATTTCTTCCTTATTTCAACTAGAGGTAAAGAATGCAAATAATGACTTCTCAACAAAGAAAAAAGGAGGCATCATATCCTCCTGTTTTTTTTTTTTTTTTTTTTTATAAAATCCACTGTCAATTGGCCATAGGTCTATACTGATTTTACCCATATGGCCAATGGGCATTAATTCTCATAATGATATTGACTCCTGCCTTGTTCTTGAACTCCCATCCCCTTTCCCAACTTGCTCATTGCCCTCGCCCTCCCCCCCCTTATATTAGCTCATCTACTGCATTCATATTAGAATTGAACATTGGATTCTTGCTTTTCCATTCTTGTGATGCTTTGCTAAGAAGAATGTGTTCCACCTCCATCCAGGTTAATACAAAAGATGTAAAGTCTCCCATCTTTTTTGGTGGCTGAATTGTATTTCATGGTATACATATACTACAGTTTGTTAATCCATTCCTAGGGTGGTGGGTATTTAGGATATTTCCACATTTGGGAAATTGTAAATTGAGCTGTGATAAACAGTCTAGTGCAAATGTCCTTATGATAAAAGGATTTTTTTTCTTCCAGGTAGATGCCTAATAATTGGATTGTAGGATCAAATGGGAGTTCTGATTTGAGTTCTTTGAGGATTCTCTTTCAAAAAGGCTATATTAGTTTGCAAAAGGAGATTTTTTATTATTTCTGTGATCTCAGTTCTTGAAATTGGTCTGTTCAAGAGATCTGTTTCTTCTTGACTAGTTTGCAGCAGTGTAAAAGTGTTCCCTTCTCTCCACATCCACACCAGCATCTGCAGCTTTGAAACTTTGTGATGTAGGCCATTCTCACTGGGGTTAGGTGATAGCTTAGGGTAGTTTTCATTCTCATTTCTCTGATGATTAGGAACGATGAGCACTTTTTCACATGGGTTTTTAGCCATTCATCTGTCTTTTAAAGAGAAGGTTCTATTCATATCTCTTGCCCAGTGATGTATGGGATTGTTGGGCCTTTTTTTATTGATTAATTTGAGTTCTCTATAAATCCTAGTTATCAAGCTTTTGTCCAATTTATAATATGCAAATACCTTTTCCCATTTTGAAGATTGTCTATTTGCTTCGGTTGTTGTTTCCTTAGCTGTACAGAAGCTTTTCAGTTTTATTAAGTCCCATTTGTTTATTTTTGTTGTTGTTGCAATTGCAATTGTTGTTGTAATTTTATGAAGATGTCTTCTTCATAAAATCTTTCCCCTGGATTTAAGTGTTTTCTCTACACTTTCTTGAAGGATTTTTCTTGTTTCATGCCTTAGATTTAAATCTTTTATCCATTTTGAATCAATGTTTGTAAGTGGTGAGAGGTGTGAGTCCAGTTTCGGTCTTTTGTAGGTGGTTATCCAGTTCTCCCAGCACCATCTACTGAATAGGGAGTCTTTTCCCCAGTATATGTGCTTCACCTGCATATGGTTCATCAAAGATCAGGTGACTATAAGATGTTAGTTTCATTTGATGTTTTTCTATTCAGTTCCAAACATCATTGTCTCTACTTTTGTGCCAATATCATGCTGTTTTTAATCACTATGGCCTTGTAATATAGCTGAAAGTTTGATATCTCTAGCTTTGTTTTTACTACTTGACAATATGGGGTTTCTTCTGGTTCCATAAAAAATGAAGAATTTTTTCCATATCTTGGAAGTATGATGATGGTATTTTAATGGAATGTTCTTCCATTTGTTAATATCTTCTACTATTTCTTTTCATAGGGTTTCATACTTTTCTTTGTAGAGGTCCTTCACCTCCTTTGTTATGTATATTCCTAGGTATTTCATTTTTTTATTTTGAAGCTACAATGAAGAGAATCATGTCCTTGATTAGCTTCTTATCTTGGCTGTTTTTGGCATATGCAAAGGCTACTGATTTGTGGACATTGATTTTATATCCTGAGACACTGCTGTAGTTTTTGATGACTTCCAGGAGTCTTGTGGTTGAGTTTTTGGGGTTCTCCAAGTATAAGATCATATTGTCAACAAAAAGCAAGAGTTTGACCTCCTCTGGACCCAATTGGATGACCTTTATTTCCTTCCCTTGCCTGATTGTGTTGGCTAGAACTTCCAGCACTGTGTTGAATAGTAGTGGTGATAGAGGACAAACTTGTCTGGTTCTAGTTCTAAGTGGTAAAGCTTTCAGTTTTACTACATTCAGTATAATATTAGATGTGGGTTTGTTGTAGATGGCTTCAATCAGATTAAGAAATGTGCCACCTATGCCTATATTCTTCAGTGTTAGAAAAGGATGCTGGATTTTGTTGAATGCTTTTTCTGCATCTATTGAGCGGATCATATGGTCTTTGTTTTGCTTCTGTTGATAGGGTGAATTACATTTATGGATTTGTGTATGTTAAACCAGTCTTGCATTCCTGGATGAAGCCTACTTAATTGTGATGAATGATTTTTTTATTGTGTAGCTATAATCTATTAGCTAAAATTTTACCTAGAATTTTGGTATCTATATTCATTAGTGAAATAGGTCTGAAATTGTTCTTATTAGTTGGATCTTTTCCTGGTTTTGGTATCAAGGTGATGTTTGCCTGGTAGAATGTGTTGGGGAAGCTTCCTTCCTTCTCAATTTTTTTGGAATAATTTCTATAGTATGGGAATAAGCTCTTCTTTGAAGGTTTGACAGAATTCTGGTGTGAAGCCGTCTGGACCAAGGGATTCATTTTGTTGGGAGACTTTTTTATTATTTCTTCGATCTCAGTTCTTGAAATTGGTCTGTTCAAGAGATCTATTTCTTCTTGACTAAGTCTAGGGAGAGGGTGTGATTCCAGGTATTGGTCCATTTCCTCCACATTGTCAAATTGCTGAGCATAGAGTTTCTTATAGTACTTAGAGATGATCTCTGTGTCTCTATGGCATCTGTTGTTATGTCCCTGTTATTGTTTCTGATTGAGGTTATTAGAGATTTTACTTTTCTATTTTTGGTTATTTTGGCCAAAAGTTTATTGATTTTATTTACTTTTTTGAAAAACCAACTTTTTGTTTCATTAGCTTTCTTTCTTTATTTATTTGAGACAGACTCTCACTTTTTGCCCTGTGTAGAGTATCGTGGTGTCATAGCTCACAGCAACTTTGGACTCTTGGGCTCCAGCAATTCTCTTGCCTCAGCATCCCAAGGAGCTGGGATTACAGGCTCCCACCACAACACCCAGCTATTTTTCGAGACGGGGTCTTCCTCTAGCCTAGGCTGGTCTTGACTTGTGAGCTCAGGTGATTCACCTGCCTCGGCCTCCTAGAGAGCTGAGATTATAGATGTGAGTCACCATGCCTGGGCTATTTCATTAATTTTCTGAATGATTCTTTTGTTTTCAGTTTCATTAATCTCTGATTTAATTTTGGTTATTTGTTTTCTCCTGCTGGGTTTGGGATTAGATTGTTCTTCTTTTTTTCAATTCCATAAGATGGTTCATGAGTTTGTTGATGTGCTCTCTTTCTGTTTTTTGAATGTAGGCATCTGATGTAATAAATACTGTTTTTGCTATATACCACCAGTTTTGCTACCTTGTGTCTATATTGTTGTTATGTTTGAGGAATTTAATGATTTCCTGTTTTATCTCTTCCTGAACCCAAATATCATTAAGCAAAAGGTTGTTTAATTTATAAGTCTTTGTGTGGGGATGAATGTTTTTATTAGAGTTGAGTTCCACCTTTAAAGCCTGTGGTTTAAGAAGATACAAGGTTCAATTTCTATTCTTTAAATTTTGGTGAGGTTTGATGTGTATCCTAGGATGAGCTTGATTTTGGAGTATGTACCATGGGATGATGAGAAAAATGTATATTCCTTAGCTTTGGGATGGGGTGTTCTGTATATGTGTTTCTATTTAGAGGATTCGTCTAGTTATTTCAGAGAGGTGTTAAAGTCCCCAACTATTATGGTGTTATGGGATATCATATTACTTAGACCCATCAAGGTCTGTTTCATAAATCTAGGAGCATTTAAGTTGGGTGCATAAATATTTAAAATTGAAATGTTTTCTTCTTGTATTGTTCCTTTGACCAGTATAACATGTCTATCTTTGTTTTTCTTAACTTTAGTTGCTTTAAATACACTTGTATCTGAAAATAAGATCGCAACCCCTCCTTTCTTCTGATTTCCATTTGTTTGGAATACTGTTTTCCATTCCTTAACCCTGAGTCTTGATTTGTCCTTCAAGGCTAGGAGACAGCATGGGAGACAGCATATGAATGGCTTGTGCTTTTTAAAAAATCTAATCAGCCAGCCTGTGCCTCTTTAGTGGTGAATTTGATACATTGACATTTAGTGAGAGAATTGGTAAGTGTGGTGGATTTCCATTCATCTTATTTTGTGAAAGTCCATTGTATAGTTTTATCCTTTGCACCATTGTGGAAGCTAAGTTTTGACCTGTAGCTTTTGGGTGTTTATTTTGCTGGTGGTCCATTGTGGTGATCAGTGTTGAGGACAGATCTAAGTATTTCCTGTAGAGCTGGTCTTATTGTGACAAATCTCCTCAGTGCTTGTATATCTACAAAAGATTTGATTTCTCTATCAATTTTGAAGCTTAGTTTAGCAGGATACAGAATTGTGGGCTGAAAATTGTTTTGTTTAAGAATGTTGGGGCGGGCCTATGGCTCATTGAGTAGGGCACTGGCCCCACATACTGAAGGTGGCGGGTTCAAACCCAGCCTCGGCCCAACTGCAAAATAGAAAAATAGCAAGGCGTTGTGGCAAGTGCCTGTAGTCCCACCTACTGCGGAGGCTGAGGAAAGAGAATCACCTAAGCCCAGGAGTTGGAGGTTGCTGTGAGCTGTGTGATGCCACGGCACTCTACTGAGGGCGATAAAGTGAGATTCTGTCTCTACAAAAAATAAAAAATAAATAAAAAATAAATGAGTTGAGAGGACCTGGGGTTCAATATCCATCTGAAAGGAGTGTGTTAGGGTCTTTAGTAAAGCTTGGGAAATTTTCATTTATGATAGTCTCCAGTAGGGTGTCCATTCCTTTGGGACAATCTTTTTCCCCTTCAGGAATCCCTGTTATTTTTACATTTGAACACTTCATGGAGTCTTGCATTTCTTTAAGTGCCTATTCTGCTTTCTCTGTCTTCTTTTCTGCCTCTTTAACTACCTGGGCTAACTTGAAAACTTTACCCTGTAGCACTGAGGTTCTTTCTTCTCCATGGTCTAACCCAGTGGTTCTCAATCTTCCTAATGCCACGACCTTTTAATACAGTTCCTTATGTTATGGTGACCCCCAACTATAAAATTATTTTTGTTGCTATTTCATAACTTTAACTTTGCTACTTTTATGAATCGTAATGTAAATATCTGATATGCAGGATGTATTTTCATTGTTACAAAGGGATCACAACCTACAGGTTGAGAACTGCTAGTCTAACCTATTTTTGATACTTTCTACTGCATTTTTCCATTCTCTGATTGTCTCCTTCATTTCCTTAAGCTCTGCCATATCTTTTCTATATTCTACATATCTGTCATCTGACTTTTGGTTCTGTCTTTCCATTTTCTTGTCCATTCCTTTTATTGTATTTATCATCCATATTTTAAATTCCCTTCCTGTTAAGTCCATTAATTCCTTATAGGTGGAGTCTTCTGTAGTAGCTGCCTCATGGTCCTTGGGGGAGTTCCTCTGTTTTGATTTTTCACATTGTCTGAATTTTTCTGTTGGTTCCTCCTCATATGTTCTTTCTTCTTGTTCACTTCCTTGTCCTCCTTTTTACTTCTCACTGCCTCCTTTCCTTCAAACAAAAGTCCTTTCTCTTGATGACAGTAGGTTGCAATATGTCACTGAGACACCAGATGGCTCTGTGGGTTTTTAGGAGACAGAGAGCACAGGCAATAATAATCTCTAATGTCCTTATGCTTTCACTGATTGCCTGATTGTTTCCTCAGCATTCAGGCTCTGCTGGGTTGGGGTTTTAAAGCTCACAAGAATCATTTAGGGGCAGGTCTCTCAGTGGCCCCTGACTCTAGTTCCTATAGGGTGTGGGAGTCCCTCAGCCTGTCCCAAGAGTGGAGTTGTGATCCCAAGATGGCTGTGCTTTAGGCCCCTGCTAAGATCTTCTCATGACCTTCCTACAATGGCAGCCCTTTGGCCACCAAGACCTTCTCAGTATGGCTGCCTCACTAGCCACCAAACCTCTGGCAAATCCACTTCACTGGCATTCAAATCAGGTTGCTGTATGCTCCTTGAGTCTGCCCACTCTTCTAAGCCTTCCACTCAATGCACAGCTTCCTCCAACAACTGAAAACTCTGGAAAGGCTTCTTTCCATCTCTGTCCTCTATGGGGGGCAGCCAGTCCCAGCTGGTCGTAATCACTTGCCTAATTCATTGGATTGTCATTGCTCTGGACTACATGGTGTGTCCAGCTCACTACCTCCTTGCTGTGCTCCCTGAGCTATGACTCTGGGTAAGGTCCCTGTGCCAGATATAGCTGGGTTCTCTCTTTTTCCCTAGTCATTCTAGGAGAGCTCAGGTGAATGATCCTTCTGGTCCACCATGTTGCTCTGCTTCCTACAGTTACTTTTCTTTCTTTCTTTTTTTTTTTTTTTTTTTGAGACAGAGCCTCAAGCTGTCATCCTGGATAGAGTGCTGTGGCATCACAGCTCACAGCAACCTCCAATTCCTGGGCTCAAGCGAGTCTCCTGCCTCCCCCTCCCACTACAGGCGCCCACCACAATGCCCGGCCATTTTTTGGTTGTAGCCATCATTGTTGTTTGGCAGGCCCAGGCTGGATTTGAACCTGCCAGCTCAGTTGTACGTGGCTGGCGCCTTAGCCCGTTGAGCCACAGGCGCCGAGCCAGGGTTACTTTTCTTTTTTGGCTTATTACAAAGGATACAAATGAAGAGGACCCTCCCCCCACTTTATTTTTTAGAGCCTAGTTCTGCCCATTTTGTTCAGGCTGACCTTGAACTCCTGGCCTCAAGCCCTCCTCCTGCTTCAACCTCTTGAAGTGCTAGGACTGCAGGTGTGAGTCACTGCACCTGGCTGACTCCTACCTTGTTCACACAAAGAACTATGTGACCATGGTTTGTGGGTGGATCCTGGTTGCTCTATTAATAACAGAAAACATGGGCCTAGGACCTGAGAACAACATATAAACCTGATATATACTCCATGGTCATGATCTGATGCTAGTTTTGACAGGATAGTTATATCTTTCACTCTTATATTTCTCCTTCTTGATGCACTGCTATCAGATTAAATCAATATCACACTTCCTATCCACCACTGGAGTACCATAGGCATTTAGCTCAGCTGCTTCCTCTTTTGTAGAAAGGAGATAAAATCAGGCTATTAGAAATATTGAATGAATTAACCAAAAGAAAGCACTGAGCTTAGGATATAGGAAGTTATGCTCCATATATGGGAGTTATTATTATTGTTATCATTGTTAGGGAAGGGAGGTGCTAGCCTATCACTTTCTTGCCTTTTACTCTTCTCTGGTGATGACAGTTTAGAGGCAAGGGAGCATTATCTTAGGAGGAAAAGAAAGCAAGCCTATGGTCCCAGATCCAGTCTTAAAAAACAGGCTATGCCAAATGCTCTGACCATGGCCATCCCAGTGAACAGAAGCTGTGAGCTCATCTGATAGCAGAGCTCTGCTTAGCACCCTGTCTTTTTATTTAGCCAGCTCAGTGTAGCCATCAATCCCCAGGACTGAAGCACAGGCAACCTCCTCAGTATTCTATCTGAATGAATGCTTCCTAAATATGTTGGCAGGAGGACAAGAGTTGACTTGATGGAGTCCTTGGGCAAGTCAGGTCGCCTTTCTGAAAGAGGTTGATGACTCTGATGACAAGAAGGTGGAGGAAGGGCAATAGTCCAGTAAAGGGTTCTTTGCAAGTTGGGCCCATGGGTTTCCACCTCCTTGGCTCAGCTGCCTACTCCCTGCCTAGGGGTCCTGCCTTCTCTGCCCACAAGCCTTTCACCTGACTCTGTGTCTTTCTGCTGGTTTTCTCTTTCTCAAGACACCTTCATAGATATCCCAGCCTTATTTGATTTACATATTTTTGCTTAACCTTTAAGACTCAGGTCAAATATCACTTTTCTCTGATGTCTTTTTATTCATTCACCCACAAATATGAATTAAGCAGGCCCTGTGCTGGACATATAAGACAAAGGTGTGAACAAGATGGCAAAGCCCTAGCTCTTGGGGAAATGGCTGACAACACACAAATCACTGAACCACACACAGAATTTCATGTTGTGGCAAGTGCTACAGAAAGACACAAAAGGGTGGGCAGGTATGGGGTGGGTAGCAAAGCTGCTCTGGAAGAAAAGTTGTTTTTGAGCTAAGACCTGTAGGAGGAGAATAAGCCAGCCATATGAAGGGCAGGGCGCTTGAGGCACAAACAAGCTGATTTTGTCTAAAGGACAAAAAGAAAGTTGGTATGAGTAGAAGATGGGAGGGATGGGAAAAGGTAGCTTTAGGTGAATAAAGAAAGATCTCAGGTAAGGAGTTCGGATTTATTATTATTATTATTATTATTATTTAGAGATGGATCTCACTATATTGCCTAGGCTGGTCTTGAACTCCTGGCTTCAAGCAATTTCCCCTGATCTCCCTCCTGTAAACAATTCTCCCTCCTCACCCTCCTGTAGTTGGGATTACAGATGTGAGCTTACCCTCAGGACATTTTATTCTGAGTAAATAGACAGAATATAATTTCACAGCTGTAATGATACTATGCTGTGTAGAGAATAAACTGGGGTAGGGGGAGAAAAAGGAGAAAAGTGGAGACATGAAGGAGAATGCAGGTGTCAGCTTGGAGGCTCAAGCAATGGTCCAGGATGGTGAGAGTGTTGGTTTAGAGTTTACAGGTTTACAGTTATGGAGTGGGCAGAAGTAGATCTTTAGAGATATATTTCGTGAATAAAGTTGATGGGATTTTGCTGATAAATTGGTTAGACTGGATTTGGGGGAGGAAAAAGAAAAACTTTGAGCAGCTGAGTGGAGCAACTGTAAGACCATTCATGTGATAGGAGAGATGTAGTAATAAACATGGCCAGAGCCTGGGATGTCTGAAGTCTATTTTGGGCATGTGCATTTTAGGAGGCCTAGGAGATTTCTCAAGGAAAATGTCATGTAGTTAATTGAATCTGCAGGTGTGAATCTTGAGAGAAGAGACCAGGAATATATACCTCTTAAAAGATATCAGCATATAAATGGTATTTAAAACCATAGGATTGAATTAGATCTCCCTGGAGAGAGAGTAGAAGGCAAAGAGCAGGAGACAGGACCCAGGAAGATATCAAACATTGTTGCCTCCATAGGGGACCCCACCTCTGACCCCAGTGACCTCCCTGACTGCTCCCTGCTTGGAGTGAATAGTGAATTCATTCATATCCCTTCTTTGCAGAGCTGTATTAAATCCCCACAAATCCTAGATTCTCCAACCTTTGCAGGTCCCACATCATATCGAACATTAAGATTCACCTTCATCCTACATTAAATTTAATTACAGTTATGCGCTGTGTACCATTTTGGACAATGATGAATTACATATACAATGGCAATCCCATAAAATTATAATACCTCATTATCTCTACCTTGCTCTTTCTATGTTTACATGCACATTTACCATTCTGTCACAATTGCCTGTGTAATCCAGGATAGTAACATGCTGTATAGCATTGTGGCCTAGGAGGCTTTCCCATGTAGGTGTGGGCATGTGGTGGGCTGCACCATCTGGGTTTGTGGAATGCACTCTCTGACGTCCTCACAATGGTAGAATTGCTTAGCAGTGCATTCCTGACATGTCCCTGCTGTTAAGTCAAAGGCATAACTGTGTACAAATGAGTTGCAATTGACTAGCTTGAAACGTTGTGTTTTGTAGGTAATTAACATATGATTTGATTTTGACCTTTGCAGTTTTATTCCTACCTTTTAGAGACAACTCTATTTCTAATGTTTTATGCTATTTTTTGATGCCAGTGGGGAGTTCATGGTGACTGCAAGGGCAAAGCTTACTTGGCAAAGCTTGCTCCCCTGGACTCCCAACAATATTTTATATCTCTTATAAGGCATTTATTTTGGCTCTTAGGATAATCATGTGTTTTTATGTCCATTTTTCACATTAGACTATAAAGTTGAAGAGGGCAAGAAAAACCCCAGAACTTGGTATATGGCAGGGACTTAATGTTTACTTATGAATGTGATTCATTTGAGTTCATGAGAAAAAGCCACGGTCAGGGACACAGCATATTTTGTATCTTCACTTGGGAAAGGGATCTTACCCCTGCCTCACGGCATGTGTGATGCGGCCTCCTTTCCACCACTCTTACAGAGGAGGCAGTGCAGTGCAGAAGCTTGAAGCTGTGGGCTTGTCTCAGCCACACCCCTCTGAATCTTGCATCAGAAAGTTAATCTCTATAGATGTGATTTTTGCATGGGCCAAATTAAATAAGACCACTTTAGTAAAACTCAGTGAACCTTAAAATACAGTATTCTTAAAATAATGTATTCATTTCTAAAATTAAAAAAAAAATCTAAAGTTCTTACAACTCAGGCCTTAGGGAATATTTTTGGACTTCTCAAGGAAGTAGGATGCAAAATATCTTCTGATGTCTGACACCTGGCTGTGAGAAAAACCACAATTACATCCAAACGATTGCTGATTAGAGAGGAGGACTTATAAGAAAATCATTCAGTAACACCACAAACTATTCTTCCAAGTCCCTTAGAGGCGGAGGATGAGAATGACGTGCTGGTTGTTGTACGTCATATTCTGGCTTGCTGAGACTTAGTGACGCTACATAATTGCATCCTTCTTGTTCAAAAACTAAATCTGGGTCTGGTCTTTACCTCTTGAGATGAAGAGGTGACAAGATTATATGAATCACAACCCGATTTCTTGGTGCCAAGTAACTTCACTGAGTCACAGTGAAATTAAGCCCACCTTGGCTATGCCAAGGCTCTGAAGTATTCTGAGAATTTCAGTTTTTATGAGTTTTATGAGTTTGACCAGAGAAGAGAAGCAAGTCTATGCTTTCTGTCCTTTACACATAGTGAGTTCAGGACCAAGGGCCCCACTTAGGGAGGGTGAGGTTGAGCTGCAGCTGTGGCATTTGCTCCCTCTCTACCATTTTGTGCTAAAGGATGGAAGGAAGGACACCACATTGGCTGGGGCATAGTTTAAACTTGCCTCTAACATGCTCTTTCTATTCACCATGCTGCCATTGCTCTCCTTGGGCAAGGCTGAATGATAATATGGAAACTGCTATGAATGCATGTCTAAGCCACGTGTTGTGGTAGCACCTGTAGTCCCAGCTACTCTGGAGGCTAAGGCAAAACGATTGCTTGAGGCCAGGAGTTTGAGGTTACTGTGAGCTAGACTGACACCAGTGCACTCCAGCCTGGGTAGGAGAGTATGACTCTAGCTTTAAAAAAAGAAAAAAAAAAAAAAAAAAACAACAATGTGTATCTATTTAGCTGCATGACATTCTTTGTATGTGAGGGGACAAAATGCTATGTATTTTCATACTCAGATGTGCCCAAAGTGTTCGTTATTTGGGCTTAGTAAACTTTAATTTAGTAGTTACTAAAACAATCACTTCCCTTCCTCTACCAAGTACTTTGTTTGTTATGTTCCTTAAAGTGAAGAGTAGATTGTTGAATGGGAAATGATGAATCTGACAGAAAAGATTAGTAGTGTGATAAGAAGCCTCTGATTACTGGGGTCAAAAGAGAATAAGAGCCGGGTGCAATAGCTCACACCTTTTATCCCAGCACTCTGAGAGGTTGAGGCAGGTGGATTGCTTGACCTAAGGAGTTTGAGACCAACTTAAGCAAGAATGAGATCCCCAGCTCAGCACCTGTGGCTCAAGCGGCTAAGGCCGCCAGCCACATATGCCTGAGCTGGCGGGTGCGAATTCAGCCCGGGCCCACCAAACAACAATAATGGCTACAACCAAAAAAAAAAAAAAAAATAGCCTGGTGGCAGGTACATGTAGTCCCAGCTACTTGGGAGGCGGAGGCAGGAGAATTGCTTGAGCCCAGGAGCTGGAGGTTGCTGTGAGCTGTGATGCCACAGCACTCTACTCAGGGCAATAGCTTGAGGCTCTGTCTCAAAAAAAGAAAAAAAAAAGAATGAGACTCCCATCTCTACTAAAAATAAAGAAAAACAAAAATAAACCAGCCAGGCCTTGTGGCAGATACCTGTTGTTCCAGCTACTTGGGAGGCTGAGGCATGAGGAGTGCTTGAACTGAAGAGTTTGAGGTTGCTGTGAGCTATGAAGATGCCACAGCACTCTACCCAGGGAGACAGAGTGAGTCTCAAAAAAAAAGTAAGAAAATTCTGATCTGCAGAGAGATAGATACAGATAATTAGCAAGGTCTTCCATGGATGTGTGTGCATGTCTTTTGTATACAAAGTGTAAAATGCTGAATCACTGTCCTATGTAGCAATGAACTAATTTAGATCAACCCACTAAAACATTAGCTTCTCTGAACTTCTCCTATGCAGCATGTTCCCTGGTAACATTCCTTCTTTTCTCTTCCCACCTGTCTAGGTAAGCCTCGGTCATGCTTCAAGGACCAGTTCTAGTTTTACTCGCTCTAGGAAACTTGCCCCAACTGGTTCAATTAAAAGGAAGCCCTGCCTATTCTAAAATTAACAACTCATTTGTCCCACTCATTTGAGATTTAGGATTCACTGCTTACCGTTTCTACTGTTAAATTTTATTATTATGAGTCTGGGTATTTAATCCCAATCAATTTATTTCATGTCTACATGGCTCCTCTGAGAATCAGCAGAGGATATATTTACATAGGCATGTACATACACATAGTCTACATTGTCACATGGGTGCCATGTAGTAAATGGTCAATAAAACTAATTTTCCTTCATCCCCACAATACAACTTCATGACTGTAGAGGCTCTCTCTTTAATACCTTTTTCTATCCCTAGGTCTTTAAACCTACTTGGAACTCAATTTGTTTGCTGCTTTGGCTGATTTCTCATTTCTTTCCCCAAAAGACATGTTATTGAAACTTCTAGAGACTGCATCTTAAGCAGGGTTCAAGAAAATCTCTACTTCTCTACTGTTTTTAACTAACTGTTCGGTCTCACCCTGTGGTGTGCGTTGGAGGTTTACTTGAAATAAAGTCAGCTTTTAGGCATCCATGGACTTAATGTGAGATATCAGGACATTGAACGAAGTCATCTTCCTTTTTAATGGCTTTTCCACTGGCCACCTCCTTGCCCCAGCCCATGGGTCCCAGCCCTACGCACCCACACATGTGGGTGTGCAGAACTCCATAGAAGAACGGACCCAGAGGACCCTGCACTGGGGACCAGCATCTGTACCCTCAGCTAACAACCACACCAACTTTGTAAAGATTTTTTTCACAGACGGCTTTCCACCAGTGAGATTTAACCTACATTCATGCCCAAATCTAATCTGTTCCTTCCTTACACTGTTATTTCTTTCTTCCTCCTTTTCAATTCCCACCTCTGTTCACCCTTTCTTTTCCAACTTCATTTAAATGCTCCATTCATGTCTACCCTTCCTTCATATTCAGCCTCTATGTGGAAACACAGAAGTTTCTCATGACCTCACCCTTTCAGAGATGTGTGTACATGGGCATGAACAGATCAAATAAACAGGAACTTAGGTTAATTTAATAGAAAAAATAAAATATGGAATAACATTGATTTTGGCCAGTATCAATTACAACCATTCTACTATATTTTACAAAAAAACAACTGAACATTTTACACTTGTACAGTATTTTTCAGTAAAAGTGGATTTGGATTTAACAATGGGTCACTAATTTGAAATAAAAAGACGAAAGAAAACAGAAGATAGGACTTTTATCTCTAGAAGGTTAGAGCATTTGTTAAGTCTCCAAATTTTGTACTATCTATTACATATATCTCATCATGAATATATATATTTATACATAATATATAACATTAACTTAAACTTTGAAAGCATTATGTTCTAGTTAATAATGTTATATATAGATAAATGAGGCAGTAACACACTAGTAGTTAAACCAGTATTTCCACGATGTGCACCTGCATGGGAAAAGGAACGCAAACTGGTAGACCCCGATGAATTTGCTGTCATGTTGATGGTTACTTGTCTACGAACTCTGGCATTATTTTTATCTTTCCTATTATAGTGATCGTGTGCTTGACCTTGCTTTAGGCTTGTGTGCTTACATTTGTCTATTTAAAGACTCTGCCTTTAAATATAAAACTGTACACCAGACCCAGGATTAACTTTCATTATGTCAGAAGAGCCCACAGTGTTATAAAGAGAAAAATTGTTTAGCAAAATCAGTTGTTTCCTTAGTTACGAAACGTTGTGTGACTCAGTATCATTGCAATGCTATTAAAAGGGTCATTGGACTATTTAATTACTATTCACCTTGGATTGTAAGTTACCTTTGATGTCTAGAGATATTTTCAAGGCAGCCTTTTTACTACTGCTTGGATGGGAACCTTTGTATCCATTTCCCATGTCCTTCCCAGGATAGTCCGTATCGATACCATTCCTCTTCTGAGCTATGAAGCCAGTGGCATACTGGAAGTGAAGTGCTCAGAAGCATAAAGCCTATAAGATGACTGGTCACTCCCAAAGCAAATGAGGTCACCAATGGAGCTTTGATATGATAAATGAAGACATCTGCTATCAGTCTATCCTCCCCTGGACAGAGAAACTGTAAAAAGATCTATAAGGTTACATCATTTCTGACTACTGATCCAAAACAGTCTTCTCATAATACAGTCTCCTAGTTTCCATGAAATGCTTAGGGAGTCATAGAAAACCAGTGAAAATATTTCTAAAACAAACAAACAAAAACAGATGCTTTCAATGACATTCAGGTGGATAGGTGTGTAACAGCATGGCAGAGTTACAGAGGGACAGAGGAGTGGGAAAATAAGAGAATCAGGAGGGTACAATCATGCCACCCATATTTAATTTCCAGTTTTATTTTCTTAAAATGACAAGATGAAAATACGTCTAATAAAGCACCATTGAAAAAAGTTGCCTGGCCAACATGGGCACGAGCTTAAATATTATTTAAATAAATTCCATTTCTTAAAAAATACAGGACCTCTTAGAAACTGTTGACTCCAGGAAGAAATTTTCTGTATCATACCCAAAATGTTTCCCACCATGATAAATGGAATTTCTGATGTTCTTTAAAAAAAAAAAATGCTATGGGGATAATGGCTAGATAGCACCAAGAGATTGTGCAGGGTCTACAAATTTAACATTCTGGATTTCAGGGAAGCTGGACCAGTCTCAGCTCTTTTATGAATCTCTGCATTCTGCCCATCTGTCCATCACCAATTGGACTATACAGAGCAATCCCATTTGATGAACTATGTGTAAAATAACCCAATCTACAATGGAAAAGCCAGTAGCAGCAAGTCTATCTGATGAACCCAGTGGAGCAGACTTATCAAGGGAGTAAAATGCAAAACCCAGTACATAATGCATTTAGTAAATTCTGTGTGGAGAGTATCAATGTCTCACTATGGAATGCTAAAACAAACGACACTGAACACGACTCTGCAGGATGTTCCTAATGCCCTGAGGTCCACTTTCCTGTCATTTCCCCCATGACGGGACTCCAGCATGAAAAATGACTGATGTAAGAACTTTCTGTTTCATTTTGATCTATGTATGCTCTTGTGATGTTTTGGGAAGGTATTTTTAGGTGTCTCGAAGGGAAAATAAGCAAGTAGAATGCAAAAGGAAAAAAAAAAGTGGACCTTCAAAACCAGGGCAGGAAATCAAATCATTACTTTAACGTCAAATTTTGGCATCAAATGCTTTGGTCATACAATACTGTCTCTGTGGTTCTGGCTGTTTAGCACTAAACACCCAGATATAAAAGGTAGGCTTGTTGTAGGTTTATTTTTTTTTTTCCATTTAAGTTCTGACAAAACAGTTCTCCATCTCCCTGCACAAACTTGAGAGAGAAAGAAAGAGAGGAGGGAAAAAGAAAGCAAGAAAGAGAAAGGTGGCTTGCTTTTTTTTTTTGGCTTGTTTTTTTTTTTTTTTCCTTTTTAATAATATGGAATAATCTATAAGTCTACAGGAACAAAGAAATCTAAGAGGGCTGCTCAGCCTTGGAATGTACATGTTTTGCAGCAAAGTTGTTGAAGAACCTTCCGTTGGCACAGATTGTTCTTTTTCACAAGCATACAGAAGCCTCCTTCGGCCCAGGACTCTTCCGTTGCTTTTCCGGGAAGTCAGCAAGAGAGAAGGGGAGTTGAAGACGAGAGCGGCATGATGTGCACACACGGAAGAAGGTTGTGATTGGCCAGAGAGGCAGATTGGGGGGGGTTGGAAGAGATCATTCAGGAGCAGTCAACAAGGAGGAAATTTGGTCCACCCACAGGGATTTCAGTCAACAGCATTGTTTTTCAAGGAGAGACATTGTAGTCCAATGGTAAATGTGATTGGTATCCATTTGTGAAAGGGGGGAAAAAGATTAGAAAAAGAATAAATTAGAAATCAATAATATAAGCTAGAAATTTTTCTTCTTAGAATTAACCTAGAGCAGAAGAGTATACAATCATTCTTCTATATTTCATTGAATCTAAGACATAGGATGTAAGATGCACCATCATTTTAAGTAACAGAAAGAAAAAAAAGTTTCTTATTAAACGGTGACACAATATTCTCTTATCGATTAGAATTTTAATTTTATACTTATTAGAAGTATTTATTTGGTATGTAACATTCCGTTTCATTTCTGTGTTTAGGCAAGAACCCTTCCTTTGGATATGAAACAGGAGTTTAATTTTCTGAAGGTGTTTTGAACTGTAATTAAATTTAACACAAAGAGTAGCAACTGTGTGCTTAACTCAGTAAAACAGACATCTCTGTGCCCAACTCTCCTACCTGGGGGAGACTGCTGGGTTAAAGGAACTGTAAACTATCATGAATTAGAAGATGCATCTGCTTTAATGCTTTAAAATTGTAAAAAAAATGTATGTCTTAGAATCATGGAAATATGGCAGTTGGAAGAGCATACATAGCATGTCTTGGAATGCAGTTGCCATGTAATTTGAAAAGCCTGGTGAGCCAACAAGGATCTCATTTTTGACCTGAAAATGGATTCATGACAAAAATACAGTTCTTCATTTTCCCATATTATCAAAGGGCTATTTAACTTATCCCATGCTCACCATGATTTAGGGAAAGCAGTTAAAGCATCATGAATCTTAAGATGTCTAGTACCAAGGGTTATTGGTGAAAATTTCAAATTACAGTGGATTTCCTGTGTTGATCATTAAAAACCTTCCTCAGTTTTCAAGTTACTAACAAAGAGTTATGGTCATACTCAGATGGGAGGGTACCAGGATTTTAAGTAAAGGTAAGTAGGCACTTGCTGGTAACTAGAGCATGATACTAACATGGTCCCTTGGTCCCCCCACCCTGAGCCTCTAGCCCCAGTGTGGTGCAGTTAGCATCAGCCCTGGCAAGAAGCCCTTGGAACACAGACCCTGAGTGGGTCTGGCTTATCTCGCCAGGCCAATAACACATTGGAAAAGCCAGGAAGGTGCAGTCGCCTGTGATGCTCCAAGGAAATGAGACCACAAATGATGTTCTATCAGTGCCATCATGGGCCCAGCTCTTTCTGATGCCTTTTGGAGATTCCTAATAGGGAATTGTGGAATAACCATTCAAGGTCAGTAGTATTATCGTCTTTATTTTTTTTCTTTTACAAATGGGAGACGTGAATCCTGAGGAAGTTAATAAACTACCCAAGGCCTGGAGCCCAGATATGAACTACAGCATTCTGACTTCCAAGTTCATGTTCTCTCAACCACAGTACAGCTCTGCCTCTTGTGACATTTTCACAAGCAAAAATATTCCAGAGAAGGGAAAGAGTAAAACCAGGGCAATGATCATGTCATTGACTGTTCCAAATGCATACCTTTCCCCCTTTTTCTGTTTTTATAATGATCCAAAAAAGTTTTGAACAACAAGAGTTCATAATAATTTCTGCATAAAAGTCAGGCACACATTTAGGGCTCCCTTTAGTGAAAATTATATTGAGAGTCAAAGTTTAAAAAAATGTTGGGAGCTAGAATAATTTACATTCATTCATTTCACAGATGGAGAAACTGAGGCTCGAGAGGTGAGAGAACTAACATTTGCCCAACTGTCAGGGAGAATGCTACAGCGTGATGGCTCTCAAACTTACCTGCACATTAGAAACACCATTTCTAAGAGAAGGTCAAGAGAGGCTAAAATACATGCTTAGGATTCACCCAGGTAAATCCAATCAGAACTTCTGGGGAAGGCATGGGGTCCCCACATCTTGGTTGTGAACCATTGGCACAAAGGAAATAAAAAGACCAACATTTCTAAGTATTAAGTTCTAAACTCGGGTCTGTCTATCACTTCCTAGATTCGTGCCTTGAATTTTCCCTTTTGTAAGATTGGAATGTTAATTCCTAGGCTGACAAGTTTAATGGAAGATTCAGGTGCTATTTACTATTTAAATATAAAATGATAAACAGCTCAAAGAATAAGAGCGTGGTAAAGCCCTATAGCATCTTCACGTGACTGAGTTTTATGCTATCATTAAAAATAAAGTTTCCTAACCAAAAACATAGGATAATGTTTATGACTAATGCTTAGTGTGAGAGGCAGCGTACAAAACTCTACATACATGGTTTTAAAAACATGGCAAAGAGTAAACAAGGCAAAAGACTGGAAAGAAATATATCAACAAATTACTAGAAATGGCTACATACTATATTACTCCAACTATATAACCTTCTGGAAAAGGCAAATGTATGCAAATAGTAGAAAAAAAATCAGTGATTGTCAGGGATGTGGGAGGGAGGGATGGGTAGGCAAAGCAAAAAGGAGTTTTAGGGCAGTGAAACTCTTCTGATAATATAATGGTATTCATGTCATTATACACTTGTTCACACCCACAGAATGTACATCACCAAAAGTGGACCCTAATGTAAACTGTGGACTTGGGGTGATAATGATGTATCAATGTAGGTTCATTAGTTATAAAAATTTACCACTATGGTGTCAGACTGACAGTTGAGGAGGCCGTGTATGCGTGTGGGAGATCTCTGGACTTTCTATTTAGTTTTGCTATACATCTAAAACGTCTCTAAAACATAAAGTTTATTAATTGAAAAAAAATTAATTGGAGCCATCTTGGCCAGTGGGACTATTGGTTATTTATGTCTTCTTGCATTTCAAACCAATAGCAAACCAACAAACATACCCATTAAAGGCACAGGTTGTTGCATGTGTCCTATCTGATACATGCTTGTTTTCTTTTAAGTGAGAAAATATTAGAGAGAAAAATGTTAAGTAGAAAAATCACACTTTGTACAGATGAAGATGAGCAACTGTACTCACCATCCTTGCAGATGGCTCCCATTTGACACACTCCTAAGTCTAAGAGATACCCACTGGGGCAGCTTGTACAGTTCTTGAACCCTGGGCCATTGCACGTCAAACAACTGATATCACATCTGTAGAAAAATGTGCAATTTTTTATCCATTCACACATCATGTACAGGAGAAGGTATGCTGACTTTCAATCTCTTAATGCCTTTTTTTTTTTTTTTTTTTTTTGTGACAGAGTCTTAATCTGGCATCCTAAGTAGAGTGCCATGGCATCATAGCTCACAGCAACCTCAAGCTCATGGGCTCAAGAGATCCTCTTGCCTCAGTTTTTCTATTTTTTTAGTAGAGTTGGTCTTGAGCTCAAGAAATTTCTATTTATCTATCTAGCACTATGAGATAGTACCTAATGAGTTGTCAGAACACATGGTAAACTTAATTCTCCCTTGTCTCAATATTTTAAAAAATCTTTCTTACAATAACATCTAGGTTTGCTAACCTTAAAGAAAACGTAGCAGGTAGACACTGTGATTTTTTTTTTTTTTTTCTGAGACAGAGTCTCACTTGGTCTTCCTTGGTAGAGTGCCATGGCGTCTTAGCTCGCAGCAACCTCAAACTCTTGGGTTCAAATGATCCTCTTGCCTTGGCCGCCCAAGTAGCTGGGACTACAGGTGCCCGCCATAATGCCTGGCTATTGTTTGAGAGATGGGGTCTTGCTCTGGCTCAGGCTGGTCTCCAACCTGTGAGCTCAGGCAATCTACCCGCCTTGGCCACCCAAGTGCTGGGATTATAGGTATAAGCCACTGTGACACTAATTTTTAAAGGGGAGTAGGATGTACTTGAAACAAATGTTACTTCAGAGCTTTATGAAGGTGCTCCTGAGGCAAAAGAATAAAAATATCAAAGATAAGATGAGTTAAAGCTGCGGGGCAGTGTCCATAGGAAGTTGTTTACACCTAATGTTATCATTAACAATTCTAAGTTTTTTAATACTTATGAATGTGCAAGGAGCCCAGGTCCTAAATGCCAGGGTTGAAAGGGCAGTTTCACTTACTTTTTACAGGATTTGTATCCATTTTCTGAAGAGTGGTCAAAGTAATAGTTGATACTACAGCTCTGCACACATCTGCCATCCTCCATGAAGTAACCCTCTGTACAGTTAATGCACCCGTCAGCTCCTGCCCCTTGAAAGCAAGACAAAGGCAGGGAACAGAAATAGAACCTCAGTGGCGGTTGCCTAATGGGCTTCATTTTTAACAGCTTGTGAAAATGACATTAAGCTGCAACTTTTTAAATGAGTAATAATTTAAAATTTAACATTTGTGCTTTTTCTTCGTTTCCTGAGGACCCCCCTCCCCCATTTAAATGGAACCTATCTGCCAAAAATATCCATCCTCTTTGGAAAGGAGAGACGATATCACCGGGTTATTTAAGTTTGTCTACAAGGACAGAATGCTGATGATTGACTTTCAGTGAGAATTCAAATATGTTTCTTTAGAATTTACTTGAAAAGTGTCATGTGCATTGCACGAGTGATGGTTAAAACCAGGCAATCAGCACTAAAACCAGAACCAGGAGAAGGAACGAAAGAACTGGGGAAGCTACCAGCACAAGTGGCGCAGAAGCGGTGGCACGGCTGGCAGTCCTGGCCATTGAAGTACTGCCCATCTTCACAAGAGACGGAACATCGGGATCCCTGCAGGCTAGGAGAAATACAAACAGAGCTTTAAACAGACTGTTGCAATTAAGGCAAAGCAAAGACTCCCCAAACTCCATATGTAACAAATATAGCTCCCTGCACAGACCAATGGATTTGGCAGAGCTTCAAAGCAGGGGAAACAACAGCCCTTGTACCCTCTCTTTTCGCCCTCCTGATGCCTATAATGGTTCTCTGTGCCTATAATGATGTCTGTGGCATGAACACATGCTGTTAAGCTCCGGGGACATTCGCCTTAATTTGTTTAACTGATAGACACGTTCCCACCTTGCCCAACATCTTATAATGCAGAGGTTTTGTAAAGTGTGTGATTGATAAAACAATCACATTCCCTAACATCTGCCTGCCAATTCCCTAATATACAGACTTACTATATAATAAATCTAAAAGTTGTTTTAGAATTATAAATGCAGTAGGAACACATGGTAAAATGAATTATGACTGAATAAAAGTATATAAACTATTCCTGCCCAACCCCCAGCCTAAACTCCTAGGAGTAGCCATTTTTGTTTTTAAGTGCTGCTGATTTTAGCTTATACTGGTTCCCATAAAAACGAAACTCTTATATATATATAAGAGGTGTCGCCCAACTGTAATATATTTTTGCTTATATTGATATGTTCATTTAAAATACTCTAATATTAAATTTAGCAAAATTATCTATACTGTTGCTTCTCCAAATTCAACTTTTCCTTTATTTATTTATTTATTTTTCTAAGTTCATGTCAGATGGGTAATGTGCTGAGGTCGTAACAAGATTTGCGGGAGGCACATCTCACGCTTGCGCATGAAAACCCAATCATCACGCTTATGAACTACAAAAGGATCCAAATTCAACTTTTCATCGTTATACTATTATTTATTGTTTCTAAGACTTATCTGCAACATATTAAATAATTTATTCAAATTTCTATTTTTCTATCCAGCACTATGAATCAGTATGAATTGTCAGACCATCAAATGAGGAATGCATATTTTTTCTCCCTGCTAATTTCTATCAGCCATGACATTTTTCATAGTCTATAATCTTAAAATTGAAAACAAGTACATAAAATTTATAATATTTAGTACAAAATATTACTCATTAAATAACTAATGCCACTGGAAACGTAATAGGAAGCATAAATCGACATCACCAAATTGATGAGATTAGAAGATGCACATCTAAGCCACAAGGTCATGTGGTTTCTTCTATTTTCTTAAACTCTTTGCATTGTTCCAATTTGCATCTTATTTGACCGCTTTAAATACAGATCATACTAATTTTAGAATTTACAACTTCCTTCTCACTATTGCACTTGACTAGTTTTAAAAAATGCAAATAAAAAAATTAACATTTATTTTTCCTTATGTTCATTAAAGATGTTTGGGAAGTATAAGAGGAAAGATGAAAAAAGAATCTCCAATAGTCCCTCTGGTAACATTTTAATCTGTTTCCTTCCTGGATTTTATGCATAGACATTTTCCCCTGTTTGTTTTTAGCCACGATTTTAAAATGTACAAGTCTCTTGAGGCAAAATGGTCAACCCTACAAGCCCCTAGAAAATGTAAAGGGCCTCAAGAGAGCTGAGGGCAGCGTAAAAGAAAGAAAACCTCTTTCCCTTTCTGTAGCTCTAGAAAAAAAGATGTTGCCTCAAATGGATCCTTTGGTGGGAGGAAATAAGGACCACCAAAAAGCTTATCCGAGTTTTTAAAAAGCTGCCTAATTTTTCTAATGTAGCATGGTACTTCCCTGTGAGGCTGGCATCTATTCAGAAGGAGACAGAGCTTGCACTGTGTTGGAAGGAATGTGCTGTAGGGGGACAAGTAGCAGGCAGCCGTCCTGGACTCCCGAAGCTTCCTGCTGCTTCCAAACACAGACGCTGCAAGGCTGACATGCCTGCGGCTGCCACCGCTTCTATTCTTTCTGTGATGAACTTGCCAGGTGAGACCTGTGCCATCCAACATGCTTGGGTGTAGGGGGCTACTGAGCCCTTGAAAGGTAACTAGTGTGGCCAAGGAATGGGATTTTAAGTTTTGTTTAATTTTAATGAAGTCTAAATGTGACAAGCTGGTGTTTGATTCCATTATTGGTGAAATTTTGAGTAAGTCTGGAATAAGCTGGCTATGTAAATCTTTCTTTTTCAGCTAGATTTTATAAAAGCTAAATAGAGATCAAGCATTTCTCATAACAATTTTTTTGTCTGAATTGAGATGCCCTTTAAGGGCAAAATACATATCCGATTTTGAAGATTTAATCAAATAACAAAACATACATATCTCTTTAATACTTTTTTATATTGTTGAAGTGATAATTTTAGGTATATTAGGTAAAATAAAAGATTACATTAAAATCAATTTCTCATGTATCATTTTCTTTCTTTTTTTTTTCTTTTTGAGATAGAGTCTCACTATGTCATCCTTGGTAGAATGTTGTGGTGTCACAGCTCAAACTCAAAATGCAACCTCAAACTCTTGGGCTTAAGTGATTCTCTTGCCTCAGCCTCCCAAGCAGCTGGGACTACAGGCACCTGCCACAACACCCAGCTATTTTTTTTTTTTCTTTTATTGCAGTTGTCATTGTTGTTTAGCTGGCCTGGGCTGGGTTTGAACCTGCCAGCCTTGGTGCATATGGCTGGTAACCACTGTGCTATGGGTGCCGAGCCCATTTTATTTTTTTAATATGGCTACTGGCACATTTAAAATAATGTATGTGGCTCTCACATTTCTACTGGTGTGCAGGAATGTAATTCACTGTATGAAATGTCCCCTAAGAGATAAGGTAATTTAAATAATCCTTCATTTCTCATGGACCCATTTTGTGACAGATGCTGGAATAAGTACTTTGCAAATGGTATCATAGTTAAGCCATATCAATAATCCAGCAACGTAGTGATTAGTATCAACATTTTCTACATAAGAAAATGGAGACTCAGAGTGGTTAAGGGACTTGTCCAGGATCACACGGCTAGTAACAGCAGAGGAGGATTTCAACTTACATCCACTTTCCTTCTTTTTATTATAATACTCTGCTCCTTCTCCAGGAAGAATCAGAGGCTAAAAAGACTTTTATTTACCAAGACTGAAGTCTTGAGATGAAAACTGCTAAGGAATGAATATGTAATGTATTTATAAAGGAAAAGAGAAATAATGCCACAGATAATAAAAAATCTAAATGAAAAGGATGTTCCCAAACTGATTACTATGAAGAATTACCTGCTTGGAAATTGCCTAGATTCTGTCTATTTTGCCTCTGATGAAGGGTAAAAATAAACGCATAATCAATACTTAAAAGGGGTCATGGGTAGCAGAATTCTAACTCTACAGAGTACAGAGCATGTCCATAAAGTTCATGTGCAATTTAATTTAAAATTTATGAATACCCTGGTATTCTCACTCAACATCAAATGGTGTGACCTTCTCTGATAGAAGGCTACCGACTTCTCTGAGCTGCATGTGTTATTCTCTTACAGAGTTTACCAACTCTCCTGGCTTTAGCAATGAGCAAGACATCCACTCCAGGAGAACATCTCCTGGTGTCAGATCTACGTGCAAACCATAACATAATGCAAACAAGCCTGAGGTGCTTAAGATAAGAGAATGATTGGGTGTGTGGAGAGAAATAATAAAGATAAGGGGATAATTTCCGACCATTCAAGGAACGAATCAAGGGATTAAACATAATTCATTGGCATCACCTGCATAGTAATCCTTGTCTGGCACAATGCAAGTCAAACAGCGCAGAGAATGCCTCTCCAATGGTCGTTTTTATTGACTTGTATCTGAACCATCTTCTTTAAAGAGAATTTATTTGGTTTATAACCCTTCTTTAGTCACGATGGCATCCACTTTTTCACAGAGAATGGTAGAGATAATGCAAATAGCAACTAAGTATTAGAAGGAGAGTCAAACCAAGGATAGATGGATGAGAGCTATTTATTTACTTTTTTTTCATTTTATTTACTTTGAGAAGCTCCTTGGGCTATGTTACTTGATGAAATCCTCTACTCTCTTACCTTAACCCATCCCTACATTCTGTACAGTTATGGAATTCAGTACATGTCTTGCAGTTTTCACTGCATTTCCGGCAAAGATTTTTCTCTGTTTAAAAAAGAAAAAGAGAAAGTTATAAATCAGTAGGAAAACTGGATTTCATATAAGACTAGGGAGATGTTCTAACATTTGTTAGTGTATGCCATTCGGCAGTCCCCAACTGTTTGGGGCCCAGGGTCCAGTTTCATGGAACATAATTTTTCCATGGATGGGGATGGGAAGATTAGATTCTTATAAGGAGTGCACGACCTGGATCCCTCGCACTGGCACTTTAGAGTAGGGTTTGTGCTCCCGGGAGAGCTAATGCCTCACTGATGTAAGCGATGCCAGGGATGGGGAGGGACCGTAAATGCCCATGAAACTTACTGGGCTTAACGTGCCTGTCATGCTCACCTCCTGCTGTGCAGTCAGCACCCAGAGGATTGGGGACCATGGTGCTATAGTACCCATGGCATTGAGCAGAGAACTGCAGCAAAAGCCTCAGAATCACCATTTGTTATCACTTCTCAGCAAAGCAAATACAGGCAGGAACTGTAACACTGGGAAATACTTTAGACTTCCCTGCCATCTTGCAGATGAGAGAACTATAGCCCAGTTAATTCTCAGGTGAGTAGTTGATAGGCTTTCCTCCTCTTCTTCCTACTCTCTCTCCCAAGAACAGTTTCCTGACTTTCAATAATGAAAGTTCCACTCATGAAGGTGGGACAACACCACCGTGTACGAATTGAAAGCGATGCTCAAGGCTGCTGAACAGGGCAGCAGATGCCCATGCTTAGAGCTTTGGGGACTATTCTCAGGAGCTGAACTAGGACAGGGGATCTATTCTGAAGACGAAGAGGTAGGAATTCCTTATTTTGTGCATCATCTAAATTAGTGTCTTGCACTTTATAGCTGCTGTGGAATTGATATAAATGCCATGCCCTTATATTTCAGATAATATCTATATTCTGGAGAATAGAAATGTATCAGTTTGAACAAACATACTGTGAAGACTAGCTTTCCTATTTAATACCAGGTCCATATTGTTTAAAAAAACACAACAAATTCATGGTTGCTCTATGGTAGAAAATAATGATTTGGCATATATGTATTTATATAAAACAAATACATGTTTATATACACACACACACATAGATATAAAACATAATTCTTTAGAGATGGGGTCTCACTATGTTGCCCAGGGTGGATTCATACTCCTGGTCTTAAGAAATCCTCCCACCTCAGCCTCCGAAGTAGCTGGGAATACAGGTATAATTTGGTATATTAAGGATGGTCTTTTACCTTAGACAAAATTTTCTTGGAGACTTGGTACCTGCTTTTACATGAAAGTGGATTCCATCCACATAGATGTGTCCCACCAAACGAAGCTTTGTTCATGGGCCTCTCTCTATTTGCTTTTCAGCATTAGTGTTCTTCAGCATTCCACAAAGAACACTGCTCTAACAGGTCTCTAAGACACCTGCGCGATCTCAGCATGAGATATGAAGCCCTTTACAGTCTGAGGGTAGCTATCAGATGATCTCTGTCATTGTGTCCTTGAGGATACCAGACATGGAATCGAATCTGAATTCAAATGACCTAGATTTGTATTCTGCTTTTAGCCCCTTTGTGGGCAAGTCCAGGGTCTCTGTGATCTTGCTTGTTATATGGAGATACTTTTCAATCTGTCTTGAGAAGTTAATGAAATTATTCAAGGAACAATCTGAACTATTGAGCATTGTCATTATTACCAGTCATGATCATTTGCGATCACTATATTGTATATAAATAGACTCATTAGAAATTATAACAAAAAGGCAATTACATTAAAAGAGAGAGATAATACACAGACCACTTGTATCCATACTACATGGTAGCTGAAAGTAATAGCTTTTCTTAATTATCTACCTCCCGGACTCTGGATACAGAACTATCTGACTCTTTTAAGTTATGTTGATCCTGTCTGTCATATAATATTCTAGAACCAATTTTCTTTTCCAAGGCTTAGCTGTTTTTTTTTTTTTTTTTGACAGAGTTTTACTCTGTCTTCCCTGGTAGAGTGTCTTGGTGTCATTATAGTCCCACAGCGACCTCAAACTCTTAAGCTCAAGTGATCTTCTTGTCTCAGCCTCTCAAGTATCTGAGACTACAGGTGCCCACCACAATGTCTGGCTAATTTTTTTATTTTTAGTAGAGATGGGGTCTTGCTTTTGTGAGACCCTGTCCTTTGAATCAGGAGAAAATTTAACTTAAGAAGCAAGAGTAGCCACTTCAGACTTTTGTCTGATTTATCTTTTTAAACAAGTCTTGTTCCTTTAAACTTGAGCTTTCTTTTTCTTAGATTGTACAAAACCATGAAATCTCAGTGTCATCATGGTGTGACTTCCTTGTTAAGACAAATTATGCAGAACTCAGAACTAAAGTAAAAGTTACTTGAAGAACCTTTGCAGAACCACACACGCACTGTCTAACAGGTGTGCCCCAAAGGGCGATGTCTTTGTCTGTTGGCTAATGATAATTTATTAGGCCCAAGCTCTATGAAGTCCTGTGTTGATGCAGAGGTTTTGATAAAGTTGCAAATGACCTCTGTCCCTTAGGAAAAATATCCACTAAATTTCTAGTTGTATTGCCATGTGAAAAACTGTTCAATTTTGTCTCTAACTCAGCAAAAGGATTTCATTTTGCCTTTCCTGGTGGACTATTGTACCTAATCATTTTAAAATTCATTTATCATCTTACATGTTCTCTTATTAATGGGCTAAATAAAACTTTATGCATGTTAATTCTACATTTACAAAAAAAGACTTTTTTTTTTTAAACTTTTCAAAAAGTATGTTTTGAGACCACACAGGCCTGGTGCCTATTTGGCAAGTATGCAGCTGTTTTCTGCAAGTCACCTTACAGGTTTGGATTTGAGAGGGTTCCCATCACCCTGGTAAGAGTGACTCATATTATCTAAAACCATTTATATGAACAATACAGTTGTACAGATTCTTTCTAGGAATCTGAAATTTTGGTTTATGCCAGGCCTGACCAGACCCCAATAACAACCATGGGGTAGAGGGACGGGGACTGAATGTCTAATGAGGTTCTCTCCCCAGGTCCCTCAGCATGAGGTTGCATGTTGTCACAAATTGTTGCTGGGGGAAATAGATTTGTGACTGTCCTGGGAGGGGACCCTGGGAAGCTGGTGTCTGATTTCCTCTGCACTTCGTCCCATATGCCTTTCCCTTTGCTGATTTTACTTCGTATGTTTTGCTGTAATAAATCATAGTTGTTCGTAGACCAGTGTGAGTACTGTGAGTATTCCTAGCAAGTCATTGAATATGGATGTGGCTGGAGGGGTCCCTGACAAAGTTAGTTACAGGCATTTTTACATAAAGCTTCTAAACTGTTCACTTGGCATAAATTGGCTAGATCCTGTTTGATGTGAAGCAAAGCCCAGATTCCATAAAGGAGGACTATCCCTCCCAAGGTCACGCGAATGAAACCCCCCTCCCCTTTCCTCTCTAAAACCCAAATATTTGAAGTCAACTTACTGGTGTCCTGATATGACCCATCAGGGCAGTGAGTAACACAGCTGTTGGTTTCTTCATTCAGGAAGTATCCATATTTACAGGACAGGCACTGGTCGCCATGGCTCCCAAAGCAGGACTCACAGTTGGGGGCACACTTCCTGCATCGCTTCTTGTCCGCATGGTAGTGGCCGGGGGGGCAGTTGGAGACACAGATCCTGCGTTGTGGAAGGAGAAGAAAGGAGGCAGCGTCACTGGTGACACAGTCCTCAGCATTCTCCTGGAGGTGTTAAGCAAACAGTTGAGCTCAGCCTTCAACGTCAGTTTTCAACCAAGGTACCAACACTACATCCAGAGCGTCGAATCGTGTCTGCTACAGCTTGTGACACGAGATACCTTCTTTGGTAAAGATATCTTTGTGTCTGCTAAAGCTTGTGACATGAAGCATGGTAAATCAAAGGAGGTATCTCGTGTCACAAACTATCTCCTAGTTTGTAACTGGCTCTTTAAAAGAGGAAGGCTGTGGTGGTGAATCACCACAAAAAAGGTAAGTATGTGAAGTAATGTGTATGTTAACAAGCCCGATTTAGTCATTCTAAAATATATGTGTGTGTATATTTGTGGTACGCAACATATATAAATATATAAATATGTTGCATACCACAAATATAAGCGATTTTTATTTGCCAATTGAAACAGACAAGAAAAGGGAAGGTTCAGAGGGGCATGTTGGTTAGCTGGTCTTTCCCCATCATCCCCTCCCACATGTGAGAGAAGACATTTGGAGTTTCAGAACAGGCATGCACATACTACATTTTGTAACTCAGGAGAATTTCCATTATTTTGAATTGCACAGGGAGGCAGGAGACAGCGGCCTCTTTTCTGTGCTCAGGTGGGAGGACACTGGGAGATGTGGGCTGTGTGAGCACACTCTGTCGCACTGGCCCCTTGGGGACTCCTGGGATGACAGAGACATGCTCTGGGGATCGGACATGGACTGTCCCTTACCTGGTGTTGTTTTTCAGCTTGTAGTAGTAGTGCAAACAGTCATTGCAGTGGTTTGGTCCTGGCCCGTCACAGCCAACCTCGCTGCACTCAGGGTCACAGGGACCTTTCCAAAAGAGATTAGAACAACACTCGGAAAAAATGATTATAGAGCAGGTCAGCTTTACCTTGAACTTAAATAAAGTAAGATTTTTCCCCCTTATTTAGAGAGAGTTTCCTTAAGATGGAGGCATAATGGTCAACGTGGCTGTAAGTCCAGAGATGAACATTTTGACATTTTTGACTTTTGACTCATAGGCAACCTTAACTAAGTCTCAAGAATGTAAATCCCAGTCACGGCCTGGTCTTCAAAGGACACGCAACTGCCTTGTGGGAAATAACAGGTATTTCAGAATCCAAACAATCTGTAGCAACTGGAAAAAACCAACTCCAATTAAATATGCATAACAATAAAAAAGTTGAATTCATAGAAAAATGAAAAGTTGTTGACAAAAAAGAAAAAAAGGTTATTATTCATTTCCTGGAGCAGATCGCCTGTCTCTTCCATGGTCATTAAAGCCAATGGATACCTCTGAAATACTGTAGCCAGCAAGAAATATCATTGTGGCATCTGGCAGAAGCTTATCAGCATCTAGTCTTGGATCACAGTGCAGGTACTTCAGGCACAGATAATAGATATACAACTGCATCCTTCCCAAGGGCCAATGGGCAACTCAACAAAAGAAAACAACACATAAATTTAAAAAGTTTGAGTGAGCATAAAGAATTCTAGACCTGGAATGAAGGCTTCCTTTCTCTTGCTATATATTCTTTATAGAAGCTGAGAGAATTCATGGTAAGGAAAAAAAGCAAAAAAAGCCAGTACAATGGAGTTATTTTGTGATTGATGCAGAGATGTCTAATGGCTTGGGCTACTTCCAGAAGTTTCTAGTTCTTTTTTTCCTTCTTCTCTATAGTTTGAGACATTTGGACTCCTAATCTTCAAAATCTTACCCATATGATTTTACTTAGCAATAAATATATTGCATGAAATGTGCAAACAAAAAGTTAAGGATACTAGGAATATTTTATATCCTACCTATTTTAATCAAAAGGACTTACTGTTGAATTTTAGTTTCCTCTAGTCATTATGGGACCATGTTTTATGATTACCAAATCCTAGAAACATAACTGGATAGAACTGGGTAGGATGACTTAGAGAAAAATCTGAGATCTTTAAAATACTCTTACTTCACTGATGAAAAAACTGAGTTTTCAAGTGTTACAGTAGCAATGAAACATCACCAAATATGTCTTAATAAGTATAAAATACCGTGGCCAGAAAGAAACCTCATGTGGCAACTGGCATAAGTGTATTAGCTTCTAGTCCTAGATTACAAAACTGGCATGTCAGGCACATGTATCACATGGCCAAGAAAATTGGGATCAACATAGGTCCTGACATCTGCTTAACGGTTTCCTGCTTAGAGGTAGCAAATCATGTTATAGAGATGATCTCTTGTCCTGAATGGAAATATATCATCTCAAAATACTGTAGACTCGATACATACTTCTGATTAATTGCAAGAGACATTTGACAACATAGTTCATTTCATTTTCCCCAAAGCTTTAAACAGATCTCTGCATTAAATTCCGGAGCTACACAACTTGGGACATTTTAGCTATCTACCATTGTACACCAGAGGAGTGGCATCTCTGCTGCATGAGGGTTGAAGTTCAGCCAGCTGTGATCTCACAGTCCCTGGGATTCAATGAAACAATACAGGGATCTGGTTATGATAATGCTGTCTGTGCCTCTAATTAGGCTGCCTTCTAAATGAAGGTGAGAATTACAGCTCCAAAGAACAGTCATGGGTGGCCCTAAATTTTCACCAGATGATTTTTAGATCTAAAAAAAAAAATTTTCCAAACATTTATTCTTAATATTCGCCCAAAGCGTTCTGTATGGCAAAGTTCACATGCTGTGTATGCCATGTCTCCTATAATCTTAAACTGTCCCAGATGCAGCTTAGTGTTGTAGACTGCAATAATGAGGTAATTGTCTTTGTTCTCCCACAAGTGTCAATGTCAACGTTTTAGAGATGTAATGAGAAAACTACAAAGAGGTATAGATATTCAAACTCTTAACATTACCAAAATTTGAACGGGAAATATTACCAAAATTTGAATACGGTAAAGAGTAATATTATGCTCCATTTGTGTTTTTGGATACGCTTTCTATTAGAGGAGACAAAATGGTTTGCTAGTTATAATGTAAAGACTAATGTTAGAAGTTCAAAGCAAAACAATACAAAATCTAACACTCTAGCTCTGGGTTAGTTCAATAGGTCTTAATTACCCAGGCATGTTTTTAACTCTGGGATACTACCTATTTTGAATAAAAGAAACAATAAGCATATTTAAGATAGTTTATACAGGGGACTAATGAAGTATTTTATTTTTAATATCTAAAGAAAAATCTTAGAACTGCAGGAATATTTCTTTTTTTTCTTTTGGAGACAGAGTCTCACTTTGTTGCCCTTGGTAGAGTGCCGTGGCATCACAGCTCACAGCAACATCAACATCTTGGGCTCAGGAGATTCTCTTGCCTCAGCCTCCCAAGAGACGAGGTCTTGCTCTGGCTCAGGCTGGTCTCGAACCTGTGAGCTCAGGAAATCCGCTCACCTTGGTGTCCCAAGTGCTAGGATTACAGGTGTGAGCCACTGTGCCTGGCTGGAATATTTCTTATCTAAAGGTACATTATAAACAGTTCAACTTTAGGAGAAGCATTGTACTCTATGTGTTAGATATCATATGTCAAAAGGGCTGAATGAATACGGCTAGAAAGACTAACAAAGCATGAAACTATGATGAGAAGGATGCAAAAAGTTTGCAGTTTAGGGTGGTGCCTATGGCTCAAAGGAGTAGGGCGCTGGCCCCATATGCCAGAGATAGTGGGTTCAAACCCAGCCCTGGCCAAAAACTGCAAAAAAAAAAAAAAAAGAAAAGAAAAAGAAAGAAAAAGGTTTGCAGTTTAGTACCTAGGAAATAAACTCTAAAACATAGAAATTAATGATTTAAGCAGTAGACATATACACGGACTTATATATTGATACATATGCAACAACCAATAGATTTCCCATACACCAGCACATACTAGTTAGAAAGTATGGAATATTTTCTATCAGAAGAGCAGCAAGATCCAAAATACTGTACCCAGGTGTAACTCTAACAAGAAGAAAATTACATAAAATTAAAAGATTTCAGTAAAATGAGACAGTCTATGTTTTAGATGTAAGGCTTATATATTGTAAAAACAATTCTTCCCATAACATTGCACACAAATCCAAATTAAATTCCAATGGGATTTTTAAAGTGGGACTTAAAAAATCATTCTAAAATTCATCTGGAAGAATAATAGGGCAATAATTGCTATGAAAATGGGAAGCAGATGTCCTACAGATATTAAAATACACCATGAAATGAAAATAAGTAAAACAGTGTGGGTGGTATTAGTTTGAGAATTATAGACTGATAAATCAGAAAAGGTGGTATCCAAAGAGACCCTGGTATAAGAACTTACTATACTATCATAAAGGAAGCATCCTAAGCTAATAAAAAAGAAAAGAGAGTTACTCAGCCAATAATGTTAGCCTGCTTGGAAAATAACTAAAGACAGAGTTTCAATTCACACTATATATCATAAATCAAAATCCGTTCCAGATGAATAAGTGGCCAAATGAAAAAAATAACAGATTGCCAAACAAGCATGCAAATATTTAGTGGATATTAAAGGATAAAATTTCTGTAAAAAAAAAAATCATAAATGTTGTGTCTGAAACTATAAACCCTATTCTCTAATAGTTTTTTTCTGTCAAAACAATATAAAACAAAAATTACACTTGTGAAGCAAGTAATAACTGAGAATGTTTTTAGCAAATAGGAGATACCGTGAAAAACAATAATATATGAAGAGTTCTCACAAATAGATAAGAGAATCACTGCCATCTTGAATAGAAAAATGGGTAATTTATTGTATTTAATTTAGAAAACTACAGAGGAAAAGCATTTAGATCTAAATATCTAGTAATCAAAGCTGTAAAAATTTTAAAATGTACATTTCTAAAAAAAATTATATGTTTCTTTTTTTTTACTTTTCTTTTTCCTGTCTGGTCAATGCTGACAGAAACAAGTATAATCAACATTCACACGCTGGTTACAGCACAGACAGGTATGACTTAGCAGTAAGACTTAATATTTCCAAGCCCCCAAAGTGATTATCCTCTCTGATACAGTAAATCTCATAACAGAATTCTATTCTACAGAAATAATTAAAGATACAGATATAGTCTGATAAATGCTGATGTTTATCCAAACCTTGTTTAAAATAGTGTAAGACTGTAAAGAAACTATGCATCTCAGATTAAGGGTTAATAAATTATTGTATAAACACAGTATGGACTATTAGCTTAGCAAAAATTAGTTTTCTAGTCATGGGCATTTGAGTATATGAATATACCAATGAACAGAAATAAAAGTATTTTGAGGGATTAAAAAGTAAGATGGAAGAAAATGTATCAGAACATGTGTAGTATATTGTAACCCCATATGTGATGAAGACACGTGAGCTTTCTTTCCTGAGCCTGTGTCTCCCTGGAAGCCGGCTCACCTGCATAATCCTCTGTACCATAGTCATCTGTGGGGTCTTCAACTCGGCTGTAGCGGAAACGTTCTACTTTAGGAAACTCGTTGGTTGGTGAATATGGCTGGACGGAGGTGCCATAGAGGACCAAAGACCATTCTTTCAATTTACCTTGAGAAATAATAATAAAACCACAGCATGACTAAATACCTATTCTTTAGCTTTGTGGCTGAGACTGTTTTCAGTAAAGATGAAGTCCAGGTTTTCTATATGATTCCAAGTATCTATGTCTCTGTTTTTGTGCCAGTACCATGCTGAAACCAACAACTTACAGCTATCTAATCTTCGATAAACCAAACAAGAGCGTTTATTGGGGGAAAGAGTCCCTATTCAATAAATGGTGCTGGGAGAATTGGATATCTCCCAAATTCCAATGTAAAAGATTGAAATTGGATGTGCACCTTTCTCCACTCACAAAAATTG